>JAMZAV010001571.1:0-145817 GCA_024449915.1 Sweltsa coloradensis | reverse complement strand
TTTTTGCTAGACCAATCTTGAGAGACGCGTCAACGTGGTCAATGAACTCGCTAGGGAGGGGAAGAGGGCCATGCTGGTAAGAACCAGCCACGGGAAAGGGGAGGAAGGGGGATTTCTCACGTCGTGGTCGTCATTGTCTTTGTCATCGTTCGTTGTGTCATTGTCACCGTCGTCGGGGAGGTCGTCAAGGGAAGGGGGAGGTGTCCCCGACGACGATTGCCAGAGCTCGCCTCTAGTTTTGGGGAGTATAATATACTTCCCTCTTATTGGCTGATGTTTACGAGGTGGACTTTTTCTCTTGAATCGCCTTTTACGATTAGCAGAGCCATGCTCTGGGCCAATTCTACCCCGGGCCCAGACGGAATCGTGTTTGATTTTTCATATATTGACGCTGGAGGAAGTACCCTTTGGTTTGAATCTGTTATCTATCATTGTGCTTACCAGTCATACACCGGCCGTTCCATTTAGCCTGGGGTGTAGCCTATCTGTTCAACAAGGGTCTGTGACCACAAATGTTTGTGTAAAGATTATACTAGGGAAACGCCAAAGTCGTTGTTAGACGAGTGAGTGAGCCATGTGTTGAGTACCCGCTAACATTACTTTTCTTCCCCCTACCTATAGGCCTCCCTAGCCTATCATAGGCTAGAGTGGCGCATTATGGCCTTACAGTTGACGTGCCCTTATACAAACTAAACTTAAAAACACTATTATTTTTCCACAATATAATTATCTAACTTAAATGCAAATGTTCCCGGGTAGCCTACTCAACACATGGCTCTCTCACTCGTCTAACAACGACTTTGGCGTTTCCCTAGTGCAGATGCATGGGATTGAGTGAGGAATGGGAGAACAATAAGACTGAGTTCGAGTCGGGAACTAGGTTGAAGGTGAGAGAGGCCGTGGCTGGGGAACCAAACTTGATTGTTAGAGTGGTTCAGATTGTGTTTTGATATGTTTACTTGTAAACATGAAATATACCACGTAGTGTTTGTGTAGGAAGTAAATTGAATAACTCATATCTTATGTAAATCAATTTACCCATTCACCTTCTCATTTCCAGAACCAAAAAAGCTTCCGAACAAACAAAGATGTTATCTATCCCCTGTCTATACAGGGAGTCCGGCTCGTGTCGACTGATGCCCGTGGAGATTAAAGTTTTTATTTAAAACATCTTCACACAATGTATGTCATGTATGTTTATATAAAGCCCTGGTTGAGACGAGGGATGAAACACATGTTCTTCACCACTCCAAGCGATGACAGCTTCACTCTGCTCTGCCTTGGCGATCTGTCTCGTGTTAGCGGTAAGTCTGGGAGGATGACTTTATATTATCACGTCTTAGCGTTAACATTATATAGACTACACCTGTGCTAGTAGTTTTCAAACATGCTTGATCAAGTATCCCCAAAATGAGGCCAGTATATTATTAAATAATATACCCCTTCCCTTTAGGTGTGCTCATTTTCAGGTAGGTTAAGGTACTACACATTCATTTAATTTGAACTTGTTTAACTTATCGATTAAATACTATTTATTAAATACAGGGTCGGTTCTGAACCCTTATAGGCTCGTAGGTGAATTGTAAGTTGATTCAACTGTACAAGAACAGGTCAAACGGTAACCGAGCCCAAATGGAATAATAACTTTTATTTCGGTTGTGCCCTTATAATATTCCAATAAAACATGCTCTTGATTAACAGCTTGCAAGTGCGCAACCTGCTTACATAGGCAACATCATTACAATAACTGATAAATATATTTTATTCTGAAAGTTAATTTATCGCTTCGTGAACGCTTTGTATAGTCGTGCTTGGCCTTGTCTCCTTGCTAATCATTGCTACATCCAATAATATGATAACATTAATATAATAGTAAAAGAGTGATTTTCACGTGGAATGTTTAGCACATCCAATAGTTAAAAAGAGGGAAGTAGTTTTGTGCCTCAATATAACTTAAACATTTGTGTGATCCTGGGTGGTTCTCCAATGTATAAATACGTGTAAATAATGAATTTAAACCAAAATTCAATAGTTTGAGCAATATCTGTTGTAAATAGTTAATATCATATTATATTTTGAATGTTTTCATCATTCATCTTCCATCCTTCAATTTTCGTCTCACATTTGAGATAGTACCTGCCTTCTATTTGATTGATTGCATGTGCATTTTAAACATCATGGTAATAATAATATAAAGTAACATGTTTGTAGCGATTGTAGGATAGCGTAAAGTTAGAGATATACATGATAGTTATTGATAATTGACTCCTTAAGTTCTTAGAATGTTATTCATATACAAGAAGCCACTTCTCACGCTCAAGACGCTGATGTTGTTCTGTGAGTAGTGGTATCTACAGATAACTAAATAAGCTTTCTGTATATTTGTATCAAATGGAAATAAATTGAAATTGAAATTGACATTGTAAAATGTATTGGGCTTTGTTGCTATGATTTTTTTAAAGTTAATGTTTATTTAATGATAACATAAAATATGTTGACAATTTCGTAATAATGTTTACATAAAACTAGTTTAATTAACAATCAATTAATGCAAATGATGGAGTGGCTAAAATTCAATTAATTTGAACTTAGTTTAACTAAGACTAAATCTATGGTACTGACATCACCAGGTAGTGTATTTAACAAAGTAATGAAGGGTAATGATAATGAAAAAGTGGTTTTGCATATTAATGATCAAAACTAGACATTGTAAGGGAATTTAAATATCGGGGTTCTTATTGATATGCAATTGAAACTAAACCCAAACAAATTAAGAATGAAATAAAATTTCTGTCAAGAGTAGGTTCCTTTGTCTCCCCGTGGGTTAGAAAACGTATTTACAGCTTACAAGACAATCAAATTTCTTCACACAGATTTTTATCGCACACTCCTGTGGGATAGAAAAGAGAGAGATTGGATGTATTGCACAAATTACAAAATAGAGAGATGAAAGTGGTTTTGAGATGGAAAAAATATAGCAATTCTCAGACAGAGAATTACCTTGAACGTACTCTTGTTCATATTTCAAATTACCAAATGGATTGTGTCCACATGTCTGAATAGAATAGGCCTACTCTGTAGCAACAAGTCATAATACTAGAGGGAGTAGTAGGCCTACTAACATTATTGTGGACATAGTAAATAAATCGGCAACTCAGAAAACACATTTTTTTATTCTTGGTACCGGTTATATAATAAATTACAATTAGTGATAGAGCAGGAACAACGTGTAGCATTTTAAAATTAACATGTATTAAATTGGTTAAAACTCAATTTTTTTATATGGGACTAAAGATTGTAACTGTATTGAATTGTCTTGTATATATTTTCTAACTTTATTTAATTAGGTCTAATTTTAAAATTTAAAAGTATAAAAAAAATTGTATTTAGAGTCTACCCACTCAGTTATATAACTGATTTTCAGTGGGGACCAGTAAATCAAAGTGACCAAGCCAACCCTGTAGGCCCCGACGCAATCGACGAGTGAGCGATAACCAACCAAAGATCGATATTTTTTAATAGGAAATATAGCAATCAGTGGTATGGACAGTGCGAACACCCGCAGATCAACGCCAGAATCATAAAGGCTGATTCAGAACAACTCTGAATTTATTATGTGCTTTGTTGCTTAGGACGGCTCCAAAGTCTCCATTTACAAACTCCTGAGACACGAACTGAGGGACGTCAGTCTAAATCAGATGTTAAAAAACTTTTGACTTTGGCGGGAATCGATCTCGGGACCTTCTGCATTGGAAGCAGATACGCTAACAACAAGACCAACGAACCACACTACAAAACCAACGAGCCACACAACAAGACCAACAAGAATTGAATTGTACTTTTACATTTACACCATTCAATCAATGATTGAAAAATATGCATTCCGAGAAAAGGGGATTTGGCAAGTCCACAAAAAAGTCCAATTCATTTCTTCAGATGGTTCTACTCGGAGAGTAGATATAATCTTGATTCGCAAGGACAGGAAGAAAGTTTTAATTCTTGATCCAACCATCCACTTTGAACCCGGAGACAACCAGGGAGAAGATGTGAATGAAGAAAAGATAAGAATTTACCAACCTTCCATAGCTGATCTAGCAAGAAGATACCGCATTCCTGCATAACAATGGGAGATCATTGGTTTTCTAATAGGAGCACGTTCAGCTGTTCCTTCTTTATTCACCCTTTTTCTTAAGCGTTTTTTCATCCCCTTCTCATTAATTGACAAAATTGTTCCCATTGTTCCCATTGCATTCCATCATCATTTTGCATCATCATCTTTACAATAATGTTCATAATCATAATTTCATACTGTTGTTACGTATTTTCTGAAATTATTTCTTTTTGTAAACAATTGTGCTTGTATTGATCAGTACGCCGGATCCCCGTGGTCATCCATACTATTTGGCCAGCTGTCAATAAAGATTGAATTTATTATAATAATAATATTATTTTTAATTACAAATTTCTATTATTAATATAATTATTATAATTATAATTATTATTGTTATTAATTTGTGTAGCAACAGTGTTTGTGTTACTTTTCCCTGGTTTATAAATCACCTCATATTGGAATTCAGATAATCTGACCATCCAGTGAGTCAATCGGGAGGATTTTGGCGCTTTTAATTTAAGCATCCATTTTAATGGAAAGTGATTGGTATATATGACAAATGGCCTGCCAAATATATAGCATCGGAAGTATGCAAACGACCATACGACCGCAAGTAATTTGCGATCGGTGGTACTGTTATTACGCTCAGCGCTATCAAGTTCGCGTGAGGCGTATGCGATTGGCCGTTTGTCCCTATTAATTTTCTGCGAAAGCACTGTGCCTATTGCCAAACCGCTCGCATCGGTTGTCAGTATGAATAGTCCGAGAACATTGGTTATCTCAGAATATTTTCACTACACATCTCTTGCTTCAATGCCTCAAAAGTGCTTTGCCTCGCCCCCAAAACAAATGGCACATCTTGTTTAGTGAGCTTGGTCAGCGGTTGTGCTTTGTCTGCAAAGTTCTGGATATATCGTCTGTAGTACGACATTAAGCCAATGTAGGATCGTATTTCCTTGACTTTCTCTGGCCGCTTGTACTCCCTGATGGCTTTGGTCAGCCTGGGTTCGGGTAGGATGCCGTCGCTTGAGACAATGTGCCCTAGATAGTTCACTTTTCTCTGCACAAATACACATTAGTCTGGATGTATAAATTAGCTTCTCTTAGCCTTTGTAATACCCTAGCTAGCGCTTCATGTGTTCTTCCAATGAGGCACTGTACGGGATAATATCATCCAAGTACACCATGCACTCAATGCCCTTTAAACCTGCCAACACACAGTCCATCAGATGCTGGAACATCGCAGGAGCTCCAGATAGCCCCATCACCATTCTGCGATATTGGAAGTGGCCCATGAATGGTAAGGCAAATTAGTTTTTTTTCCTTTCCTTTTCATCCATCTGGCATTGGTAATACCCTGAACGCAAATCGAGTGTCGTAAAGTATTTAGGCCTACAGTTTCCCAGACTGTCCCAGGATTTTATCATCCAAGTACACCATGCACTCAATGCCCTTTAAACCTTCTAACACACAGTCCATCAGATGGTGGAATGTTGCAGGAGCTCCAGATAGCCCCATCGCTGTTCTACAATATTGGAAGTGGCCCATGGATGTTAAGGCAAATCCGTTTTTTTCCTTGTCCTTTTCATCCATCTGGAATTGGTTATACCCTGAACGCAAATCGAGTGTCGTCAAGTATTTAAAGATTCACAGACTGTTCAGAGTTTCGGTGCAATTAGGGAAAGGGTATGCATCCCCTTTCGTTACCTGGTTCAACGCCTTGAAATCTGTATCTAGTCGGTACTTTGTCGTGCCATCCTCCCCAGCCATCTTCTTGGGCACCATTATCACTGGCGCGTTCCACGGCAGAGTACTGGGTTTAAAATTCCCTTTTCTTAGCAAATCTCTCACATGCTCCTCCGCCACCTCTTTTAATGCCTGTGGCATTCTCTAGGGAGGCATGTGTATCGGTTTTGCGCTCCCGGTACCTATCTTGTGTTTAACCATGCTTGTACAACCTAACGCATCTTCGTTATCAATAAATAATTCCGTGTAGTGGCCTGTACACTTCTCATCTTAACCCTATCTTTGGGCCCAAAGTGGGTTAATTTCTGCTCAAGAAGAGCGGTCACTTTTCTAACTGCTGCTGGTTATTATTCACCATGGCTTTTTTTTCACTCCGGGGATTACAGCACGCACCTGTTTTCGGTTTTCAAGCACACGCAGAACTATTTCATCCATCGACAATGGGGCTCGCGTCAAACTATTGGCGTGTGGGGAAAGTTTTGATTTCCCTTGGCATTGCCTGGGCTTGCATTGAGCAGCCACAAGCCTAGTCTTTTTACATTTGGTACAGGTCGGGAGTCCTGTAGGCGTATCGTGAGGTTTAGAACAACTCACGACCTGCTGCCGTGACTTGTACGGCTGCTTCCCATACCGACTACAGTTCCGTTTGTAATGCCCAGGTTGTCCACAACCATAGCAGTGGAATTCCGTGGCATCTACCGCAAATACTGTTCCCCTGGCTTACTCTGGCGGTCAATCGTGCTGACCGTGACCGCGTGGTTGAGTGCCTCTGCGAACAAGGTGGGCAATCTATACCAAACCTGGACTCCCACGTTGCCGTGGAGCCCACTCGTAAACGCAGCGATGAGCCGCCGCTCAGTCTCTTCATTTATGATCTTTTGCGCTGCCGGGTCAGCGACCCTTCTAATTGTTCCTGGATTCAGCTTTTTGCAGTGATTGGCCAAGGCCTCTACTGACTTGGACCTTTCTTGGCTAGCTGTTTAAAATTGTGCGTAGTAGAACTGATTAAGCTGTCGCGTGCAAAATTGTTCAACAAACCCTCCCTTAAAGTCTGTGTTGGTTATGGACAGTTATCGGAGAGAATCACTGCTGCTCAGAAAAGCTGCAGCTGCCCCCTTCAATTTGAGACTAATAATTTTTATTTTATCACTATCTGTCCAACAACCGAGTTCTGCAGCTTGATCAACATGGGCAAATAATTACTTGATAGATATATCTGAGGCTTCCCCCCTCCGTGGCTTGATCAAGTTCCCTGGGCTTAGATTTTTAGGCCTATAGGGACTGCTCCTAAGTTTCCCCGATTTGTTGAAACAACTTGAGTAACTTCTTGTTTTATGGTAGCATTCTCAGTTTTAATTGCAACCAGTTCAGCTTTAAGAGCATTGAACTGCTGTAACATGTTATTAAATGCTTCCTGTGATACTGCCATGTGGTGGGTGAAAGAATGCTTTTTAAAAGTCAAAATTACTCAATTTCAACAGGGTAAAACCCTAGGTAAGTTTAAATGAACTCACTATTTTACTACACACACATGCAATGTTACTAGAATGGTATGGACTCACCTATGGTCTTGATGTTATGCACTCGTTTTTTCAACTACCGGTACCCAATACGAAACCATCAAGCAATTAGTTTCCACCCGGGTTCTTTTATTTTTGAAACAAAAATTTCTGGTATCGTTGCCACCAGTTGTTGTGTCACGAATTCACTTAATTGATTTGTGTATCAATAATCAATTAAATCAACCAATTGATTTGTAACACATTTGGGAAAACTACTTGCCTGATTGCAATGTAGGAGTTGAATGGAAATGGTATTTGGTTTGGAATCATAAGGTAGATTTTTAATAAACTGGTTTTAATACAAATAACTAAATTACTTACAACCAATAATTCCCAACATTTCCAGCTCCTCTATTATTTTTCTGCTCTTGATGAAGGTCAGATAAAGAGAGAGCGACTAAAATGGTCACCAATTGAGGGGAAGTGAGGGGAGGTATCCTCCTACTCCCTTCCATGTGTGGTCATGTGCTTACATCAATTGCTGTGATTGGATATTGGCCATAACTAATTGTTCAATTGTGGTGGCCTGTGGTAAAGGTTAACAAGCCAGGTGTAATAAGTTGGCTCCTTGCAGCCACTTCTGTTTGTGATCAGACTGCTTGGCTAAGGGGGTTTTCAGAGAAAACAGTGCAAAGCCACCTGGTACTCGGCAAGTGCTCTCGAGTCCATTAATCCGTTTAGAGGGCCACAGTATACCAAGAGTAGTAACCACCAAAGTCCTTGGGCTGACCATAAGTGATTCGTTAGACTGGGGCCCCCATATTCAATCATTGTTCCTCGCCTCCTGAGTGGATGTTTCATGCTCCGCAAACTGAAATTAATTGTTAACCCTCCCATACTTTCGATGGTATATCATGCGTTTATTCATTCTCTTCTTTCCTATGGCATTATTTTTTGGGGTACATCACCTCACGCTAAACGTATTTTTATTATTCAAAAACGTGCTGTTAGGATAATTGCTGGAATATCCAGTAGGCAATCGTGCAAAGCACATTTCACAAATTTACGTATCCTCACACTAACATGTACGCTAATTATCTCTGCAGCAACTTTTGTATATTCCAATCCTGACCATTTTCCATTAAATAATGCCCACCATTCCCATTTTACTAGATATAATACTAACATTTTCATACCAAAATCTAGCCACACTTTCTTTGACAAAAGCCCGACTCACGTTTGTAGTACAATATTTAATAAATTACCAGCTTCAATTAAATATTCCAACTCACTAACACTCTTTAAGCACAAATTGAAAGAATTCCTTATAAATAAAGCTTATTACTCATTTAGAGAATTCCTAGATGACCATTGGACAATTTAACTTATTATTTTCACACTTCTCTCACACCACTTTTTTTTTCTCTCTTCACTTTGGATATGATTTAAAAATTGTAAAATGTATTCATGTAATATTATCTTATTTATTATGTATAATAACAAAATGCAATTAGCATTGTTATTGATATTTTGTAGTATTTTGTAATTACCATAATCTGTATTGTACTTATATTTTTTGTTATTATTTGTAATTTGTGTTTGTCTCATATATATGTAATGCATATATCAGTGGACTGAAATAAATAAATACATAGTTGCACACTTTAAGGCTGGGTACATTGAATGATTAGGCCACTGTATTGAGTGCTAATTAATACTTGAACTGTAATCAAACACTCAAACAATTGATTATTGATTGTTTCCGGACCACATCACATATATTATAATAATAAATAATAATAATTATTATTAATTAAATATTTTATATAATATTATTATTATATTATTATGTTATTATTTATGAAATTTCATGTAAAAAAGCTTTGGGCAAAATAATGAATGAATTGAATTGAATTGAATGGAAGTAGGAGAAATCACCTTGACTGGTCACACTTGAACGGCTCTTTAGACTCGCCGTATTGCTGCAAAATAACACTCATGTTTTATTTGGCATTTCCGAGGGACAATCATTCAAACACATTCAATTCATATTATTTACTACAATTCAGAAATTAAAAAAGTCCGCCCCAACCGGGAATCAATTCAATTCAGTTAGGCCTATATATATTTAATAAAACAAACAAAAACGAGGTAGCTCTTATGTCACGCACGAGATTCTGAATCGGGAGGTCTCTTATTCAAATCCCGTGACTGAAAGTTTACTGAGGTTATCAGTTGAAATGACTATAATGTAAGTGGTATGATATGTTAAAACAGCCCTAGAAAATTCCAACCAATTACTTTAAACATTCTTATAACCCTAGTAAAACTGATGTGTAACCTACAGCGGTGTAAGCATACGTACAACAAGTTTAAAAAATAATAAAACTCAAAATAATTTATTCGTGTTAATAAACTGACTAGCACGGCCAAAGTAGGAAGTGAAGCTTCCCGTTATTATATATAATATATATTCCAGAGTTCAATTTCCTTGGTGGGGGGGGGGGTGGGGGAGGGGTGCTAAAGGACTAGCCCCATCCCCCTCATCTCTTATGTCACCAAACATATTGTTTCATCCTTGTTGAAGGACAATGCAAACAAAAAACTCATTTCTATTGGAGAGGAACTTTGTTTTTTATCGCGACGTGACACACGCACGGACTGACGGAAGGACATATGACGCAACAGTAGTAGCTTCGCTCCGTAATATCAGACTGATCCATCTATCTTTGTTAGTCTGTCCGCGGTAGAAAGAGAGCTGTACTGTAGGCTTGCTTCGTGTGACATGCGGTGTGTGATTTAATCACTAGCGCGCTTTGTGTTTTAAATATTAAATTACATAAACTAAATCTGTTATTCTCTTCTAGGTTGCAGATATTGACCTTGTGCGGGGATTTAAACAAACATTTAGAAGTGAAAATATTGACCCACGACAGTCAAAACCAATCAAATCATCTGTTCAGGTAAACAATTCTTTAATCTTCAAATTTTTATTTTCAATGTAGGCTCTACTGTATTTCCTGTTATATTTTCATTTTTTTTTTTATTTTTCAATGGTTGTATGTTTGCATGTTGCATGTTCAAATTTCAAATCAAAGCTAGAAAACTGTGGGCTATGGCTTATGATCTAGACCTGGCTAGCATTATCCTCACATGACACTTACGATGAAATGATGATGAAGCGATGAAGGAGGAACATATTACAGGCATTTATTTGATATTCCAATTTGATTGTTTTTTATTACCAATTTTGTTTTTAATTGATCATTTGTAATCAAACTACCTGTTACATGTTCCAGAAACTCGCGTCAGTGGTTCTTGGCTGTAGCGGTCTGGATCCGGGAGATGTGAACATATCTTGCGCCCACTCGAGGCTTGAGGCTCGCCATGGGACCGGCATTGACTGCGCTAATAAAGTACCTTTAAATACCAAGGCTATCTTCTTGAATTGCCCGACCGGCCAGGGACTGGTTGAAGAATACCAGATGATAACCTGCAAGTTTCCCGGCAAATGGGACAACGATGTATTTACATGTGAAGGTGATACATAATACTTTTAATAAGAAGGATCACGAGTGATAATATAGCCCTTAACCTCAGGAGTCATTATTGTTAAACACCCTTTAAAATATTCTATTTTTAAATATAACTTAAAAGAAACATTATTTGGGCAAGCATTTAAATCATACTATGAATACTTTTCTTTATAATTGATCCGATGAGGTATTTGCATTAAGTGTATTTTCTATACTTTCCAATTGAACACACTGTTACAGAGGTCACAACCATTCCTACGCCATCAACCACAACCAAACCAACCACTAAGAACGCAACTACAAAGGCAGCAACTAGGGCGTTGAACACAACCAAGGCATTGAACACGACAAAGACAGCGAATGTGACAAAGGCACCAAATACAACTAAATCAAGTGTAGCAACCACTAAGGTCATAGTTACAACCCTACCTACTACAACTAACACTTCAACAACCACGACAAACGGTACAGCCACAGCGGCTGCAACAGCTACAACATCTACAGCAACAACAACTACAACAGCTTCGATGGTAACAACAGCAACAGCAGCATCTACAACAGCTACACCAGCTACAACAGTTGCGACAACTGATACTACGCCGACTGCTTCTACAACGGCTACAACCTCTACAACTGCTACAACTTCAACAGCTACAGCAGCTGCGACTGATATAACTACTACAGCGACGATAACAACTGTGTCGGCAACAACCACCACAGCAGTGGCTACTACCACGGACACTTCGCCTACCACGACAACTTCTGTTACAACCCCTACTACTTCTCCTACTACTCCCACTACTCCTACTACTCCTACTACTGCTTTTAATCCTACTCCTACTCCTACTCCTACTACTCCTTCTACTACTCATATTACTACTACTACTCCTACTACTACTACTACTCTAGCAACCACAACACCTCAGACATATCCGGATGCAAATGGTAAATGCATTATATTAATGATTTGATTTTGGGTAGCCACTATTATACGACAAGGTGTATTAAACACAAGTAAACTATTTGGGAATTACGTCATTTTTGAACTTGCTTTTTATAATTATACCTTAAATACGTATTCATTTGATATTGCTACATAATAAAAACTTATTTTCCTACCTATAAGAGCAGTGTTAAGTTGAATTATTATTATTATTAATATAATTTTTTTTTTTTTAAATTAATGTTTTGCATTCATTTTTTTCCTTTTCATTTAACAGACTTAACATGCCATTTTATAAAAGAAAGTAGTTGAATGCAAGAGCAGCATGCAGTAAGATTTGTCCATTAGTACTTTCGTACCTGTTACCCTTGGTACACAAAATCCCCACATTACAAAAGACGTCGTATCATAATAATATTCTTTACATTTACACAATAATATTCTTTACACTGCTCTTCAGATGTATCCCATCTTGCAAACTGATCGTCAGAATTATTAATAATAGCAATACACTATAGCTGTTTTATTCGTTTGCGCATTATTATTTTAATAATAAACTATTATCTGACAATTTAAAACCCAAATCTGACTAGCGATTAAGAGCGAATGAAGGACTCGAGGTCACTTCGGAACATGTTTCACTTAATTTATATATTAGATAATTATGAACAACTTAATTTCCCGCTCTAGGTGATAAATTATGTATTGATCGAAAAGATAAAGTAAAAGAGTTTCGAAAATCTTCTCCTGGTGCACTCATGAGAGCTAACAATTGACACAAAGTTAACTGCGATATAGGCCTACTTTGCCAACACAATTGTGGTTAAGGCAGAGCAATGACCAAAATAGGCCAATTTTAGAGTGGCTCGTTGGTCTTGTGGTTAGCTTCTCTGCTTCCAATGCAGAAGGTCCAGGGTTCGATTCCCACTAAAGTCAGGAGTTTTTTTAACTTCAGATTTGAACTTAAGTCCATCAGTTCTTGTCTTAGGAATTTGTAACTTTGAAGCCGTCCTAGCAACGAGGCACATAATAAATTTCAAGTTGTACTAAATCGGCCTTGTTGATTCTGGCGTTGATCTGCAGGTGTTCGCACTGGCCATACCACTGTTTGCTATTATTTCCTATTATAAAATATCGATCTTTGGTTGGTTATCGCTCACTCGTCGATTGCGTTGGGCCTATAGGGTTGGCTTGGACGCTTTGGTTTATTGTCCCCCACTGAAAATCAGTTATGTGACTGAGTGGGTAGACTCTAAATACAGATTTATTTATTTATTTATTTACGTGTTTCATACAGGTTACGGCAGCCCGTTCCTTGGCAGCATCTACAAGATGTACTCGGACATCGCTACCTGGGACCCGGCAGCTACTAAATGTCAGGGGGACGGAGCAGCCCTGGTGGTCCCCTCCCTTAGAACAAATTAGCATATACCTCACACCTATTGAGCGCGAGGCCATTCTCTCTGTGTTTCATATAGGTTACGGCAGCCCGTTCCTTGGCAGCATCTACAAGATGTACTCGGACATCGCTACCTGGGACCCGGCAGCTACTAAATGTCAGGGGGACGGAGCAGCCCTGGTGGTCCCTCCCTTAGAACAAATTAGCATATACCTCACACCTATTGAGCACGAGGCCAATCTCTCTGTGTTTCATACAGGTTACGGCAGCCCGTTCCTTGGCAGCATCTACAAGATGTACTCGGACATCGCTACCTGGGACCCGGCAGCTACTAAATGTCAGGGGGACGGAGCAGCCCTGGTGGTGCCTGACCAGGTTGGGGAACTAGCGTTCTTGACCAACATGACGGGAAGGAAAAACTTCTTCATTGGACTCAATGATCGCGCAACAGAAGGAAAATATGTTACTGTATTCACCAGTAAGTATGACATGTTTATACATGGGATGTGGTTGTATGAAGAGTGTAATATGATCCATGTACTAGGAAACGCTCAGTTGGACGCGTTGATAAGCGAGCACGTGCTATAGCTAGACCCACATTGCACATTTTTTTAAATTTTAAAATTTGCGACGTTCGCTGTCCCAGGCCATGTTTCCGATATTATTTATTATTGCCAAGGTATTTGGGTAAATTCGTATGTAAATCTTTACTTTGTGGATAAAATCCACCGCCATCTAGAGGATCTTGACTCATTGGGAAAAATATTAAAACTCTTTGGTGATAAATAATAGACTGCTTCCTCGAAAGTATTTTGATTACTTCTAGGTAGCAGTGCATTAGAAACTTCGCGCGGTCTTTCGTTGCCATGGCAACGTTACTTTTGTTATAATGTAATTTCCATCTACACTACTTATCGGATCAAAATAAAATTAACATATTCGTGACCGGACGACATTCTAAATGATTTTGGGTATCTCAGATTTTGTCGCCGGTTAGTTTGAAAAAAAAACTTTCGATTAACTTTAATGTAACTTTTTAACTTTTGAACCGATTTTGCCACAAAAACTTATGGCATTCAATCGAGAACAAAAGCTTGCGGATGGTAAAAATTTCAACTCGATCCGAGCCCCGTTCGAAAAGTTATGGCGAGACATAAAAAAAAAAAAAAAAAAAAAAAAAACAAAACAAAACAAAACAAAACGAGTGACAAATTTTCCGGCAGAGTCAAATGGAAACGCTCGCTTCGTTTGCTTAACCATACTATTGATTTGATGAAACATTTTGAACAGGTGAGGTTTAGTTGTAATGACTCTATTAGACTATACACTAGGGTGGGCCGAAAAACAACATTTTTTTTTTTTAAAAGTTGTAATACCGCGGAAAAGTTGCGAATTGGGAAGACTAAAAAGGGTAAAAAAATTAAAAAAAATCGGTTTATATCTTCTCGGTCGCGCATGTGCTCTAAACTTTTCAAAAAATTTTGAAAAATTCACATTTTACGATATTTTTAATATTTTTAACATAGAGAAAATTTAAAATATGAAAAAATTCGAGCTTTACATTCGGGAAGAGGCTTATTTAAAAATGTTAAAAATTATCGTAAAAATGTGAATTTTTAAAAATTTTGGAAAAGTTTAGAGCACATGCGCGACCGGAAGACTTAAACCGTTTTTTTTTTTTTTTTTAAATTTACCCTTTTTAGTCTTCCCAATTCGCAACTTTTCCGCGGTATTACAACTAAAAAAAAAAAAAAAAAATCCCAAATTTTGGAAAACTTTAGAGCACATGCGTCGACCGGAAGATATGAACCGATTTTTTTTTTTTTTTAATTTACCCTTTTTAGTCTCCACAATTCGCACTTTTCCGCGGTATTACGACTTTTAAAAAAATGTTGTTTTTCGGCCACCCTACTATACACAGCACTTTAATACATAAATAATAAGATTTTAAGAAAGAGAAACAAAATAAAATACCACCAATGCTTACCAAACTTACAAAAAATTCATTCTCATGGATACGTTTTCCTTATACTATTAGGCCTGGAATTTCAAGGTCAAGTAAATTTTAACTGCTACATAACTTGTTATCACTATGTCAACCACCAATCATAAGCCTTGTAAATAGAGGAACAACTTGCAGATAAATTTTAACTAGACATTGAAATCCTGGACCTACAAATTTTAAACGAAAATACAGTATAGTTTGTATGTCTACGTTTGTTGTGTTCATTTGTTGAGCATTGTGTTGTTTTCTGCATTTTAGACTGATATCGTTGTTATACTTTGCACTTTTCAAAGTTTCTCTTTGGATTTTGTGTTGTTTCATTTTAACTTTTTTGTTTATCTAAATGTGTTATTGTACAAAGATAACTTGTAGTTTTACAAAACAGTATCTGTTCTAGGGATGAGAATCCAACATAACGACAGTTTTGTTGTTTCAGACTTGCCCGCGCCGGATTTGACCGCTATCTGGGCTTCTGGTGAACCAACCAAAAATATCGGAGAAAACTGCTGTTTATATTACTTTGATGACCCAAACCGTGTTGGCATGCACGACTTTACTTGTCAAAGTCCATTTATATCTAAAACTATTTGCGAGAAAAAGATACCAATTTAATTAATCTAGGCATTTGATCAATTCCCTTGAGATAGAAACTCGGAACTTACATTTATTAATCAGTAATTTAACTTGTTAACAACAAAAAAAAAACAACTTAAACTGTTTTGAAATAATAACTATAACACTGGAACATTCAAGAATTATTATGAGCTTGGGGATGGTTTCTGTAATCATAAAAAAAAAATCAACAGCCATTTTTACATCCATTCTCGTTATTACATATTATTATAAAGAAATTGGGATAAGGCGATCATGAGCTATCCAGATTTAGATGAGATATGATATTTTGATCCATCTCCAGTGTAGTGTGTTATTAATACATTTTACTAGCTGTTGTAATGTTACTATTTCAAACTTTACTTAAGGACACCCGGACGCGATATAATGCCTATAAATCTGACTTTTTCATATGAAAGGTCTTGAAGTTTCAAGATTGTGTTGGTGTAATTTGCTTTAAAATTGAACAATTACTTATTAATATAAGTATTTATTTGCTATATAGGTGCTATCTTATTTGTATAAAGAAACATATTTTATGTTAGGGGTAGAGTAGGCATGTAAAAATCTTTTTTGCCATACTATCTACTTAGCCTATACCTAAACAAAGAATAAACATTTTTATAATTTTTTTGAAAAAATTCGACGGTTTGAAAATTTTTCAAGAAATTTTTCATGAAAAACATTTTCATGAAAATTCACATCACTAGGCATAGGCCCACGTTGAAAAAAATACAAAACAAAACTTAAACTGCAGTTATCTCAGAACTTATGTCTTCTCTATTTAATGTACCTTTTCTCAAGATTGACTTGGGGGGATAGAAAGCATTAGAATGAACCATATTTTAAATATCTTTTTTCAATAATTAATATTAATTATGAAGCGTGTAAAAATGTGTATAAATTTATGTTATCATACCATGATTTTTTTTGGGGGTCCATCTTTTTTAAAAACTCAAAATGTTTTACACTCAATTTGCATGTAAAGGTTGTATCAGTTACATAAAAAAAATTATTTCACTAGCTATAGCCATTCTTGAGAAAAGGTACATCAAAGTTGATTAATTTAACATAGCTGGTATAGCCACATCCGGGTGCCCTTAACTATAATTCATTGTTGTATCTGCACTTATGTAATAAGATTTATTTAGATGTCCTCCTTTTTAATCAGTTTTTCAACCGAATAGGATAAACGCTAAATAAATAAATAAATAAAGTGTTTTCTGATGTGTTTCTTGTTCATAAGCGAACGCTGGGATTATTTCCTACAATCATACTTCAGACCATAGACACACATATAACCATCCACCCGCTTCAGACATACATTTGAGTTGAGTGTTATGTATGCTCTTGTAATGGAGCTAATGTTTGTTTAATTTGGAATATTTCATTCAGCGTACTTTGGATATAAAACAAAAACAAAATGTATATTATACAATGATTCAAAGCTGCAAATAAATAACACTTCATTACTCTCTCTGTTATTATTTAAATAAAGTGCAATCTATATCTCCCTAGTGATGTTCGCTGGCTTCAAATAACAGTTGGGTTGATTGGATCGTTGGATTGGTTCAGATTGTGTTTTGATATGTTTTACCTGTAAGCTTGAAATTTACTGGGTATTTATTTTAGTGTTTTTGTAGGAAGTAAATTGAATAAATCATATCTTATGAAAATCAATTTACCCACTCACCGTCTCATTTCCAGAAATGAGACTAAAAACGCTTCCGAACAATCTAAGATTCTATATCTATCCCCGGTGTAGATAGCCTGCCTGGTTAGTGTCAACTGATGCCCGTGGAGATAAGAGTTTTTGTTTAAAACACCTATACAGACAAAAAATGTTCATGTATGTTATGAAGCAGTGGTTGAAACGAGGGAAGAAACACACGTTCTTCACCACTCTAAGCGATGACAGCTTCACTCTGCTGTGTCTTGGCGCTCTGGCTCGTGCTAGTGGTAAGTCTGGGAGGATGTTTTCGCCGTTGCGTCTACTAACTAGTAATTAAGCTAATACTACATACTGCACCTGTCTAGTAGTTCTCAAACATGCTTGATCAAGTATCCCCAAAAGGAGGCCAATATAATTAAGGTACATCTTCCAGTGTTGGGTCAGTTCTTTTTTTAAATGAACTTTTTAAAAGTTCAGTTCACAGCTCAAATAATGAACTTTTAAAAAGTTCAAGTTCTTTTAAAACCTAAAATATTGAAAAGTTCAAGTTCGTCTAAAATATGAACTTCGTTCTTTTAAAAGTTCCTTTGTAAAAAAAAAACACTTTTTTATTAAAGGCTGGCGTAAAATGAAGAAAAACACGTGGAAAAACATAAGGGGTGTTCGAGTACCAAACTACTCGCGAGTTTGAGTCGGCCGAAAGGGTTGAGCTGTATTTGATCGTGTTGATGATTTGTACTACATTCTCGTCGACCAGCTTGTAAAATTATGGCAGATACTTTACAACGATTTGTTATTGTTTTCTAGACCCACATTGCAATTAATTAAAATTTTAAAATTTGTGACGTTCGCTGTCCACGGGGCCATGTTTCCAATATTATTTATTATTGCCAAGGTAGGCCAATTTGGGTAGACCTTTAATTTGTGGATAAAATCCACCGCCATCTAGAGGACCTTGACATCATTTCTTTGGGAAAACTATTTGAACTATTTGCTAGCAAATAATACACTGGTTCCTCGATAGTATTTTGATTACTTCTAGGTGGCAGTGCGACGGAGGCGAGTCGACGGTTGCTCGACGCACGGAAAGAACTTTCAAATGAACTTTCTAAAACTGAAAAGTTCGTTCTCGGAAAGAACTTTTAAAAGTTCAAGTTCATTCATTTAAAAAATAAGTTCACTGAAAAGTTCACAAAAAACGCGTTCACGAGAACGCGTTCTTTTTAAAAGTTTTTTCCCCAACACTGCATTCTTCCCTTTAGGTGTGCTCATTTTCAGGTAGGTTAAGGTACTACACATTAATTAATTTGATCGTGTTTAACTTATCGATTAAATAATACTTATTAAATGCAAGGTGGGTTCTCAACTCTTTTAGGCGGCTCGCAGGTGAATTGTAAGTTGATCCAACTTTACAAGAACAGTTCTAAAATCGAGCCCAAATGGAATAATAACTTTTATTTCGGTTGTGCCCTGATAATATTCCAATAAAACACGCTCTTGATTAACCTTGCAAGTGCGCAACCTGCTTAAATAGGCAACAACATTACAATAACTGATTAATATATTTTATTCTGAAAGTTAATTTATCACTTCGTGAACGCTTTGTGCTTGGTCTTGTCTCCTAGCTAATCATTGCTTCATTAAGCGAGCGAAGCGAGCGTTTCCATTTGACTCTGCCGGAAAAATTAGTCACTGGTTTTGTTTTGTTTTTTTTGTTTGTTTGTTTGTTTGTTTTTTTGTTTGTTTGTATGTCTCGCCATAACGTTCGAACGGAGGCTCGGATCGAGTTGAAATTTTGACCATCCGCAAGCTTTGTTCTCGATTGAATGCCATTAGTTTTGTGGCAAAATCGTTCAAAAAGTTTAAAAGTTACATTAAAGTTAATCGAAAGTTTTTTTTTCAACAAAATCTGAGATAGCCAAATCATTTAGAATGTCCGTCCGGTCACGAATATGTTAATTTTAGTTTGATCCGATAAGTAGTGTAGATGGAAATTACATTATAACAAAAGTAACGTTGCCATGGCAACGAAAAGACGCGCGAAGTTTCTAATGCACTGCCACCTAGAAGTAATCAAAATACTTTCGAGGAAGCAGTCTATTATTTGTCACCAAATAGTTTAAATATTTTTCCCAATGAGTCAAGGTCCTCTAGATGGCGGTGGATTTTATCCACAAAGTAAAGATTTACATACGGGTTTACCCAAATACCTTGGCAATAATAAATAATATCGGAAACATGGCCCTGTGGACAGCGAACGTCGCAAATTTTAAAATTTAAAAAAATGTGCATTGTGGGTCTAGCTATAGCACGTGCTCGCTTATCAACGCGTCCAACTGAGCTTTTCCTAGTAAAGAATAATTATATAATAACATTCATTTATTAGGAGGGGAACCCGGTACCGGCACGTAGCCTACTCCTTTCGAAAAGTACCAAGAGGATCAACGGCTTTGCGTCCCATCCTAAAGGACGGTGTAACCTTGTCAGTCATAAAGGTTCCGCCACTAGCCCGGACTGCCGAGCAGACCTCGAGGAGAACGAAGCCGTTACACTAGCTCTCGAACCCTCCATATACTCTAACCAGCGGTATACGTGTGTTTCAGGGCAGAGCGTTCACCCACTCTCCCCCTGACCAAGCTCGAGGTTGCTTAACTTCGGTGTTTGAGTGGGAACCGGCTAAGCGACCGTGACTAATCCGCTTGCTACAAGCTTAAGAATAAAAATCAATACAATACACTGGCTTCAACGAAATAATGCAGATGCTTTAGTCATAAGTGATAGTGGTGGGGGTAGTTTGAATGCGCGGTATAAAAGAAATTTCGCATATCTTTTACCAACACAAGCAAAATCATCTGTGCTAAATCACGGAGTTCCTCCGTGTGCTATAATCCACTCTGAGCTAGCGTGAATAGAGTTGACAAAGTTGTTGTGTTGGGAAAACAATTTTGAGATACCTGCATTCTTTCGTTTGAATCACTATACCAAACTCAAAATAATGTATTCGTGGAAAAAACTACAAGCACGGTCAAAGTAGGGAGTGCAGATTACCGTTATTATATACAACATGACATTTTGTTCCAGCGTTCAAGTCTCCTTGGTGGGGTGCCGGATATATAGTAATTCCGACTTTCTAAGGGACTAGCCCCGTCCCCCTCATCTCTAATGTCACCAAACATATTGTTTCGTCCTTGTTAAGGGCAATGCCAACAAAACAAAACATGTCAATCCGAGGTCAACTTTGATTTTTATCGCAAGTCGTTACACACGCATTATGACGGATGGACATAAAAGTGGTGCATATGTGGTAACCTCGTTGACTAATATAAGACTGATCCATCTATCTTTGTAAGTCTGACCCTCCAAATGTCCTACCATAAAAAAATTATCTCATTGGATGAGCGTAGTGTGAAGACATTCAATTAACTACCATGAGAATGTTTTTGTCAATATGTACCGGACAAACGGCTTCTCCGATCTCAACTAAATTTTAATAGAATCTTCGAAATCGCTTAACTTAGCGCAGCCACGTTTTTTGTACAATAGAAAAACTGTTTCTTATGACAAATGTATTTTTACGATTTTTACGAATTTAAGTGCAATAAATTATTGTATGATTGTTTGCTTTCCAACGACTATTCCGATATTGACAAAATGTTCAGGGGATATTCGAAACCCTCCGACATGTGACTGATAATAAAAATATACTATACACGGAAGAAATATTTCTAAAGAAAATCGTACTCTTACGATTTCTTGTATACCCTATAGATATATGTTTATTCGCTCTCTGACGGGCAAATGGCTACTCAGATCTTGACCAAAACCTGAGGTAAACTTCGAAATTGAATTGAATTGAAGAAAATATATATCTCGTGAAATTCGTAATTTCTCGTATTTATTACGTGTTCTTCTCCTCTGCCTGACAAACGAAAACTTCGACGTTGACAAAACTGAAAAAAATATTAAAAATCAACCGAGCTGGTTGATTTTTAATATATTATAATATAGTAGGTTGACCAACAGGTTTTCTGCAGATGTATCCTACTTCCTACACAATTTTGCAAATGTTATACGATGTTTAACAGTGGAAAACAAAAGTCAAGCTAAACTGTTGGAACAAGAGAATGGATCAGGTCGGTGACTGACTAACATCTCTATCCCTCTTTCTCTCATTCAAGGGGCGAAACTCCCTGCACTGGACATGGAAATTAACTGTATTGTAGCCGTATTTCTAAAGAATTGAATTAATTTTGTAAACTAAGTCTTACAAATTGTTTGTGTGTGTTTTTATAGAAATTTGTAATAGGCCTAACTGGTCTATGTTTGCTGTTTTTTTTTTTTTTAATTATTATCATCTTAATTTTTATTAATTGACGTGCTTGTATCATAATAACATATATTATGAAAGGAAAGAAGCAAGAGATAAATAAATAAATAAATAAATAAATAAATAAATAAATAAATAAATAAATAAATAAATAAATAAATAAATAAATAAATAAATAAATAAATAAATAAATAAATAAATAAATAAATAAATAAATAAATAAATAAATAAATAAATAAATAAATAAATAAATGTTATGTTATCATTCTTTCGTGTCAAAAATGGACAACATTTGAAATTTGATGACAATAAACAAGATTTGTATGTTTTTCGGGCCGCGGGCAGCCGGGCCCCCGTGCACGCCTCACGGGGTGGCAGGGGCCTCACTACGCCACTGGCGCTCTGTATTATAAATATTAAATTACATAAACTAACTCTGTTGTTCTCTTCTAGGTTGCAGATATTGACCTTGTGCTGGGATTTAAACAAACATTTAGAAGTGAAAATATTGACCCACGACAATCAAAACCAATTAAATCGTCTGTTCAGGTAAAAAGATATGTGTTCCTGAAAATATTAACAATTTATAATATTCTGTGTTTTTGATAACAGTTGGTTATTATTGCAAATATATTGTTTTCAATAAAGTAATTTTCATGTTATATTTTAATTCATGTTTAATTATTTTTCATGTTGCATGTTTTCTTCTCAATATTCTGTAACGGATTCTATTTTTCTTTCCCCAACATAATTAACATTGTGCCAGTGGCGTAGCTACAAACTGGGGAACCTGGCTTAGAATTTTGACCTGGCTAGCAGGACCCCCACAGACAGCCTTTGTGTTTATGGTTAGCATCCCGGTCTGATGAAAAATCGTATGAATCTACATATTGAATCTTTTCTGTGAATGTTTGAAGACATTTTTTAGTTCACCTAATAAGCAAAATTATGAGCACATTCCTGATAAAAATGTAATTATATAAATAAATGATACTACACAAAAAACAATGCTAAAACGTTTTTTGTTTAATTTAAAACAATTATTTTTCATGTTAGGAATGAGATTTGTTTAGATAAAAATCGGGATCATTGCACTTAATTAGCTCTCAAGTTATCATTTTAGCGATGAAAAGGGTAACATAGCCTATTAATATTATCTTGAGAGTGAACGTTTAGCGTATAGGCTAATTGTTTTTCCTGGAGTCAATTATGTTTTTAAATTTCCAAATTTATTTGTAATGATTGTGTGTGATCAACCTTTCTGTTACATGTTCTAGAAACTCGTGTCATTGGCTCTTGGTTGTACTGGTCTGGATCCAGGAGATGCGAACATATCTTGCACTCACTCGAAGCTGGAGGCTCGCTATGGGACCGGCGTTGACTGCACTAATAAAGTACCCTTACATACCAAGGCTATCTTCTTGAATTGCCCGACCGGCCAGGGACTGGTTGAAGAATACCAGATGATAACCTGCAAGTTTCCCGGCAAATGGGACAACGATGTATTTACATGTGAAGGTGATACTGATACATAATACTTTTAGCAAGAAGGATTACGAGTGATAATATAGCCCTCAACCTCAGGAGTCATTATTGTTAAACACCCAACTATTCTATTTTTAGATATAACTTACAAGCCACATTGTTTGGGCAAGCATTTAATTTATATTATGAATACTTTGAAATAAATAAATTAATAATTATATTGGTATAAATAGAGTTGTTAAGTTTAGTTGGTATAAGGACACATCAACTGTAAGGCCATAATGCGCCACTCTAGCCAATGATTATGAATGATTGATCCTATGACCATTAGACTTGGGAGGTATTCACATTAAGTTTATTTTCTATACACTTGGCAATTGTACACACTGTTACAGAGGTCACAACCATTCCTACGCCATCAACCACAGCCAATGTGACCACTAAGAACGTAACTACAAAGGCAGCAACTAGGGCGTTGAACACTACCAAGGCATTGAAGACGACAAAGGCACTGAATGTGACAAAGGCACCAAATACAACTAAATCAAGTGTTGCAACCACTAAGGTCATAGTTACAACTCTTCCGACTACAACTAACGCTTCTAGTACATTGGCAACAACAACCACGACTAACGGTACAGCCACAGTGGCTACAACAGCTACAACATCTACAGCAACAACAACTACAGCAGCTACGACGGTTACAACAGCAACTACAGCATCTACAACAGCTACACCTGCTACAACAGTTGCGACAACTGATACTACGCCGACTGCTGCTACAACTGCCACAACCGCTACAACTGCTACAGCCGCCACAACTGCCACAACCGCTACAGCTGCTACAACTTCTACAGCTACAGCAGCTACGACTGATGTAACCACTACAGCGACGACAACAACTGTGTTGGCAACAACCACCACAGCAGTGGCTACTACCACGGACACTTTGCCTACCACGACAACTTCTGTCACAACCCCTACTACTACTACTACTCCTACTACTCCCACTACTCCTACTACTCCTACTACTACTCCTACTATTCCTACTACTACTACTCCTACTCATACTTCTACTACACTAGCAGCCACAACAACTGCCGTACCAAGGACATATCCGGATGCAAATGGTAGGCCTAAATGCATAATTAATAAATTGATTTGGGGTAGGCACTATTATACGACAAGGTGTATTAAATACAAGTAAAATATTTGGGAATCACGACAAACTTGAACTTGCTTTTCATAATTATACCATAAATACGTATTTATTTGATATTACTTCTTTACACTGCTCTTCAGATGGAACTATATTGTTGACACATTATAAACTCGATGCAACAGTTAGTCCCAGCCCCCATGTATCCCATCTGACAAGCTGATCGTCAGAATTAGTAACTGTGTAATAGCAATACACTACACTATAGCTGTTTTATTCTTTTGAGTATCATTATTTTACTAAGAAACTATTATCAGACAGTTTAAAACCCAAATCTGGATAGAGATTGAGAGCGAATGAAGGACTCGAGGTCACTTCGGAACATGTTTCACTATATTTATATATTAGATAATTATGTACAACTTAAATTTCGCTCTCTAGATTTTAAATTATGTATTGATCGAAGAGATAAAGTAAAATAGGTCCGAAAATCGTCCCCTGGTGCACTCATGATAGAGTTAACCATTTACACAAAGTTAACTGCGATATAGGCCTACTTTGCCGATACAATTGTGGGCAATTGTGTTAATTGTAGGCAGTGCAATGACCAACAATGAAATACAGATTGGTACCCGGTTATATAACATAATTAAATTAAGGCAAGGTAGTCCCTCCCTTAGAACAAATTAGCATATACCTCACACCTATTGAGCACGAGGCCAATCTCTCTGTGTTTCGTACAGAAGTTACGGCAGCCCGTTCCTTGGCAGCATCTACAAGATGTACTCGGACATCGCTACCTAAGACCCAGCAGCTACTAAATGTCAGGGGGACGGAGCTTTCCTGGTGGTCCCTCCCTTAGAACAAATTAGCATATACCTCACACCTATTGAGCACGAGGCCAATCTCTCTGTGTTTCATACAGGTTACGGCAGCCCGTTCCTTGGCAGCATCTACAAGATGTACTCGGACATCGCTACCTGGGACCCGGCAGCTACTAAATGTCAGGGGGACGGAGCAGCCCTGGTGGTCCCTCCCTTAGAACAAATTAGCATATACCTCACACCTATTGAGCACGAGGCCAATCTCTCTGTGTTTCATACAGGTTACGGCAGCCCGTTCCTTGGCAGCATCTACAAGATGTACTCGGACATCTCTACCTGGGACCCGGCAGCTACTAAATGTCAGGGGGACGGAGCAGCCCTGGTGGTGCCTCCCTTAGAACAAATTAGCATATACCTCACACCATTGAGCACGAGGCCAATCTCTCTGTGTTTCATACAGGTACGCAGCCCGTTTCCCTGGCAGCATCTACAAGATGTACTCGGACATCGTACCTAAGACCAGCAGCTACTAAATGTCAGGGGGACGGAGCAGCCTGGTGGTCCTCCTTAGAACAAATTAGCATTATACCTCACACCTATTGAGCACGAGGCAATCTCTCTGTGTTTCATACAGGTTACGGCAGCCGTTCCTTGGCAGCATCTACAAGATGTACTCGGACATCGCTACCTGGGACCCGGCAGCTACTAAATGTTCAGGGGGACGGAGCTGCCCTGGTGGTTCCTCCCTTAGAACAAATTAGCATATACCTCACACCTATTGAGCACGAGGCCAATCTCTCGTGTTTCATACGGTTACGGCAGCCCGTTCCTTGGCAGCACTACAAGATGTACTCGGACATCTCTACCTGGGACCCGGCAGCTACTAAATGTCAGGGACGGAGCAGCCCTGGTGGTGCTCCCTTAGAACAAATTAGCATATACCTCACACTATGAGCACCAGGCCAATCTCTCTGTGTTTCATACAGGTTACGGCAGCCCGTTCCTTGGCAGCATCTACAAGATGTACTCGGACATCGCTACCTGGGACCCGGCAGCTACTAAATGTCAGGGGGACGGAGCAGCCCTGGTGGTCCCTGACCAGGTTGGGGAACTAGCGTTCTTGACCAACATGACGGGAAGGAAAAACTTCTTCATTGGACTCAATGATCGCGCATCAGAAGGAAGATTTGTCACTGTATTCACCAGTAAGTATGTCATGTATGTAATGTATATGGGGTGTGGTTGTATAAAGTGTGTACAATATGAACCTTATAGACATACATTGGATACGTCTTCTTTATAACAAACCTTCAACCCAAACACAGTATGGTCTTTTATCTGTTTGTTGTGTTCATTTGTTATGCATTGTGATGTTTTCTGAATTTTAGACGGATATCTTCTCGTTGTTATACTTTTGCACTTTTCAAAAGAATTGTCTTTATTTTCTCTTTGGATTTTGTGTTGTTTCATTTTTACTTGTTATGTTTATCTTGATGTGTTTTTGATAGAGATAACTTATATGTTTACAAAACAATATCTGTTGTTCGGGAATGAGAATCCGGCATAAAAATAGCGTTGTGGTTTCAGACTTGGCCGCACCGGATTTGACCGCTATCTGGGCTCCTGGAGAACCATCCAACAGTAGCGCGGAAAACTGCTGTTTATATTACTTTGATGACCCAAACCGTGTTGGCATGCACGACTATGGTTGTGATAGATCATTTGCATCCAAAACTATTTGCGAGAAAAAGATAACAACTTAATTAATCTTAAGTATTTGATCCACTCCCTTAAGATAAAACTTGAGAACATACTTAATCAGTAACTTGTTTAAAACATGAAAGCAACTAAACTGTTTTAAAATAGTAACCATAAGAAATCCTAACTATAACACTAGATCATTCAAGAAGTATTATGAGCTTGGGGATGGTTTCTGTCATCATAATCTTTCTAAATTAAATTACATTTGCAGCTTTATTTAACTAATAAGCAAACGCTGTGATTATTTCCTACAAGCATCCCTACTTCAGACCATCATATACCCCCATAAATTAAAAATATACAATCATCAGACTCTTTTAAAAATATATTGAAATCATTTCCAACAGAGCATTGCTTCTACACCATCAATGAATACCTTCATCCAGCTGACGTTTAACTTAATTTAGTGCTCCTGGACATACAAATACCCCACCCATAGTTATACACTCAACTTTCCTTTACACTCCTTACACTACTATGTATGTGTATGAATATAATTTAATATAATACAATTCAATACAAAAATAAGTAGGCCTATAATGTATAGAAATAAATTTCAACAAGCAAAGTGTCTGCCATCTGGTGGCGAAAATTCGCACTGCTATGGTCGGGGCTGAGTCGATAAAGAAAATTTCCCCAACGGGGAAACTTCTTTATCTACTCTGGTTGGGGTAAGACGCTGCTACACTCGCGCGTTCATATGGCGTTTAGCAATATCTCACGTGCCTTTTAATCACAGATGCAATCGAAAAATGGGTCAACAGATTTACTACAAACAATATATTATCATTAACTGCGATCCATCATGACTTTAGTATTTACTTAGTTGTCTCTGTAGAGTAACTGAAACAGCTTTGATAAAACATATAAATTTAGCTTATTAGTGTACGAAACATTGTGTTGATATGCTGGTGATGTGCTTATTTGTATTACAATTACCTGTTCAAAGATTAAACTAATTGATGTTATTGTAGAATTGAGATATAACTTGCAGAATACGAAACATACACGCGGCGTCAGAAGTAAATCAAGGGTCTCGTATCTACAATATATCCAGCCTTTGATTTACTTTTGACGCCGGGTGTACAAGAAAAATTATATAAAGCGTATAATAACTAACGCAACTAACATTTTAACAACATAAACTCAAAGATCTATGTGAATAAGACACTCGACCGCTGCCCGAATTTGCCTAGTCAATTAAATTATTATTCAAAATATTGATATCTAATTTTCTTGTTATTTCCACAATATGTTTTCAGATGTTTCAAATGTTTTCACAATTGTATAATAATATAAATTAAATCATAAACATTCAACATATTGTTTTAATACCTCTTATCAAAAACATAATTAATAATTGCTAATAATCATAGGCCTAATTGGAATAAAGGTCTAATAAGAATAAGGTGCATCGTGCATTGAATTGCAAACATTGGTTGATTTCTTGATGGTTTATGAGGTATAACATGAAAAAGCGGCATAATAAAAAATTGGTTGTTCTTCAGCTTGGCCAAATTTTATTTGCAACTATTGTTTTAAAATAGGCCTAATAGTTCGTACAGATTTATTTGCCAAGTATTGCAAGGATGCAGTCACGGGGCATAGTGTGTGGGGAACTAATCCAAGTTCCCGTTCCTTTTTAAGAAAAGTACTGAGACGTTCCTCCAAAGGAATTTAGTTCCTTTCACGTTTCTTTTTAAGTAATTGATGTAATTAAGCGAGCGAAGCGAGCGTTTCCATTTGACTCTGCCGGAAAAAATAGTCTGTTTTTTTTTATGTCTCGCCATAACGTTCGAACGGAGGTTCGGATCAAGCTGAAATTTGGACCATCCGCAAGCTTCGTTCTGGATTCAATGCCATTAGTTTTGTGGCAAAATCGTTTAAAAAGTTACAAAGTTACATTAAAGTTAATCGAAAGTTTTTTTTTCAAACTAAACGGCGACAAAATCTGAGGTGGCCAAATCATTTAGAATGTCCGTCCGGTCACGAATATGTTAATTTGATTTTGATCCGATAAGTAGTGTAGATGGAATTTACATTTTAACAAAAGTAACGTTACCATGGCAACGAAAAGTCGCACAAGGTTTCTGGCCACTATGCACTGCTACCTAGAAGTAATCAAAATACTATCGAGGAAGCAGTGTATTATTTGTTATCAAAGAGTTAAAATAGTTTTCCCAAGGAAATTATGTCAGGGTCCTCTAGATGGCGGTGGATTTTATCCACAAAGTAAAGGTTTACCCACGGGTTTACCCAAATACCTTGCCAATAATAATTAATATTGGAAACATGGCCCCGTGGACAGCGAACGTCGCAAATTTTGAAATGTAAAAAAATGTGCAATGTGGGTCTAGCAATAGCATGTGCTCGCTTATCGACGCGTCCAACTGAGCGTTTCCTAGTAAATAATAAATGAGGTATGAGTTAATTTATCATAACTTGTATTTAGTTAAAGGAATTGTCTTGGTTTGCAAAACAAGCTCCTCAGAAGGTGCCTTGATTCAATTCAAGAACAATACAACAAAATCCAGGTCGCTGAGACTTATGGAACTCAAATAATCACGCTTTTACGAAAGCCCTGCACAGCGCGTAGGCCGCCTGTGGTGACGTCACTGCAGGGCTACCTGCTAGGCTGGCTCCAGCCGAGGAAGGCCTCGCTCAAGCTCGCTGCCGTGCCGTAAGCGGTGGCTTATGGCGAATTTCCTAGGGGTGGCATTGCCGCCCTGACACTTCTAATAACCGATTTTACATCTTTGAAGAACAAGATAAATATCACTGTTTCTGAATACTAACTAAATTAAAGTTTTTATAGTATAACAAAAATGTAACATTCAACACTTTACCAAACATTGACGTTTCACGTGAATCTGTACTCCCGTATTGTCAACTCTCGAACGCAAAAGGTGGCCAAAAGACTCATTCAAATTATGGAAGATCAGATTTCATATTTTCGATGGTTTATTGTTTGATTTTCTACAAACACTCAAACACTCAAACACTGCCGTAGGTGCAATTGATTTACCCCGCAGAGATGGATTTTTTAATTTCTGGATTGATTTCCATAATATTGTTTGACTTAAAGTTAATCATTACGAGAGTAATACTATTCTTTCCGAAACTAGTGCCGAGTGGGGAGTCTAGCTACCACTCTCCGCCCTCGTGTCGTTTTATCTGTCCAGCAGTGACGTATGAACCGGTGGTGGAGGTGGTGGGTAACATATTTAACTTAACGTGCATTTTAAAAGTTTTTAGATCCGAGTGCAGGAAGTTTTTAGTTTTAGTTTTTGAGGTATAAATTTAAGTTATTTCAAAAATGTCTTTAAAATTGTGCAAAACTTACTTTTATACACATGATGGTTTAGTTAGGCAATCAATAATTGACATTTTTTACGTCCAAAATCAACTAAGTGTATATCCTTCATAAACAAAACTGAAATCCCTTGACTTGCCATTTTTTCAGTTAAAACATGACGAAATAACTGTAGTATGGTGTAATTTATTTTTTCAAATATCGTTTACCTTTAAATAATTTTTGGATGACACTACTCGGCACTGGCGGTGGTAAAATATAATCTCGCTTACGTTGGCCCTGAGCACAGATATGTAACTATTCACACGCGAGTCACAGTTTGAGTTATAAAACACGAAATAGTAGTTTTGAATGTAAATATGTAATTATTACAAGTTACAACTTGCAACTACTCAGGCTTACACAAAGTTAAACATTGCCACTAAAAACTCGCTCAAAATGTCGAATTAAAACACTAGTGCTAATAACTAAAATCACGTAACAGAAACGATGATCAGCGCTAGTATAAATATAGAACACGTATGATATGAAACTACAATTCTCATTTACAAAACTAAACGGCAAACTAAAGAGTTCGGACGTCCGACCTACACACTGAATAGCTCGCTCCGTAGCAGGTAGCAAGAGCGAGGACCGTGCCCAGCACTGACGTCAAAACTATTTCGCGCGGGTTGAAAAGAAAGCCCCGTACGACCCACACCACCCTCAATAGGCATTTTTTGCAAATACATTCTTTTCTTATATAATGTTAAGAGTTATTTAAGAGACACTTGTTGGAAACCCGGACAATGCCTTTTTAAGTGACAAAGAAAAAAAAACGCCGACGGTTTTTCCAAGGAATCGGTCCGCCCCACCACCCAGAACCTGACAAGTGGGTTGTAGCCATTTTCGAAAACACGGAAAGTCTCAACATATGTTTTTATACAGTAGTTTACGATATGCCCATCAGTACTAGAATTCGACCCGATTACGACGGCGAAAGGAATTTATAATAGAACGTTAAATTCGTTCCAAGTTCCCACGAAAAGTAACTTTTTACGTTACAAGTTCTTTATGCAAGGAAAGGAACGCGTTCCCATTAACTTTTAGATCTCAATACTTTTCAGTGTCACTTTAAAAGATTTTTGTATAATATGTTGGATATTACAAGTCAACAAAACATGACTGAAATAGTCTACAAATATTATTAAAAGTTAGATTCATTAGTTTTTTTCTTCTAGTTGGTCATTGTTTGCTTGTCGATAGTATCGGCGCCTACAAGGTGGCTTGGTCTACTTTAAATTTAATGTCCCCTACTGAAAATCAGTTCTGTGACTGTAGATAGACTCTAAATACGAATTTATGTTTTATTTATTTTTATGTTACTCTTAACTTAAGTGTGTTTCTGCGTTCGCCACCGCATAGGTCCACCTTCAATCAGTTTTTATTTTTACAACGTACACACATATATAGGAACTAATTTACTATTACAAAAAATACACAAGTAATAATAAGAACTAACAAAATATAAATTTTAATACAAATACATGAAAATTCAAGTTGAGTGGTTAACGAATTAATTAAGGGAATATAAGGATTTCTACATTCAGTATATTTCAAGGTCAAACTTGGAAAAAATGATTTGGAATCATGTTTTTCAATCACATGGATCAATCTAGGTTTAAAACCCCAATGAATTGACAGGAAACATCAGTTCGAAACGAACGTTACACTTTCAGATCGCAACGGAAGCTCGCTTAACAATATCAACCCCGGAAGTACACACCTCTTGGTTGGGAGGACAAGTTGTGACTGTATCACGTAACAACACGGCGGATATCCTGAGTGTCCTGGTGATAACAATCGTGGTGGTTTACAAACGAAAACCCTTGTTTGGTCCTCGAATACTGGACAATGTGGCCAAGTATTGTGCTTAGTGTATCGAAATCAAAATCTAGACGGAAGTGGAGAAAAACCTAAAAAATACGTACACGCGACTATAAAATTATAAATTTATTTTAATAATGGTCTTAATGATAAGATTCGATCAGTGAATTTTAAGTTGGCTTAGATAATATTATAACAATATAACGACCTTGCTAGCGATAACCTTCAAACTTTTGTCCTGAAGAGACAAAAGACTAAAAAAGAAGAAGATAGTTAGTCCCTAAAGCTTTTAGATCTCAAAGAATTAAATCTAAAATATGGGAATTTTCGCACTACAAACCATTTAAACATTTCGCTTTTTTATTAAATATTAACTATCAACTTTTAAAATTTGTATAGAATTAAGTTTCAAAATTTAGCAGAAGCTCTCAACTTCAACGATGCTCCACCTGATTCTAACATAATGGTATGATACATGAAGTACAGACATTTCACATCAAAGGAAGTAAAACAAATCGTGAGAAAGTTTGCATGATCCGTTAACTATACAGCAGGTGTATGCCATAGTTATGGTTGTTGTGACTTTGGCCTACCCGGCACCTCCACCATTTGTAAAAGTCTGGATGGATAAACTTTGGCCTACCCGGCACATCCACCATTAGTAAAAGTCTGGATGGATATACTTTGGCCTACCCGGCACCTCCACCATTTGTAAAAGTCTGGATGGATATACTTTGGCCTACCCGGCACCTCCACCATTTGTAAAAGTCGTGGATGATTTTACTTCAGGCTACCCGGCACATCTACCATTTGCAAAAGGAAAGTCGCAAATCTATCCCATTGTACGTGCATGACTTTGACTATTATTTGTTTGGATTAAGTTTAAACAGAAATTTTAAATATCTGACGGTTTATACGATACTTATTAATTTTTAAGTTTGTGTAAACAGGATATTACTTATTTTGTAATCATTTTGTTAGACTTTTACTTGTTCTTTATGAATTTCGAATTTGTGCTATAAATTTATTATTATTTTCAAAACCAAAGTAATACGTAACCATTAAAATATAATGGATACCTTGTTTTTGGAGCATTCTGTCTTTTTCTGTCAACCTTGGTACTTAATTGGACAATAAATAGTAAAAATATTGCCGATACAAATCTCTTTTCGTAGTTGAAAACTAAATTGTATTCAGAGCATCGTTTTGATTGCAATGATGTGATAAATGTTTTGAAATGATACAGTTTAATAAGATGAGATCAGTTTCGTTCCGGTAATTATCTCTTCAGTACAGTATGTAATTGATGGTGTACATTCAAAAGTGTCGTGATATTCGATTGTGACCTTGTAGATGAAATGAATTAAAAATATTGATTGGATAAACTGTTGCATGCACAAATGCTTCGAACATATAACATTGCTATCATGTGAATTGCACATTCGCCGGAAAACTCTTGAAGCATCAGTTATCATGGCTCAAGTGCTGCGTTTAGCTATTCTAGCATCATTTATCATATTGGTAAGTTGTTCAATACATTTTACAGAGTATCCGTGTTATTGATTTCTTTAATTTACGATATAACCTCGGCATTCATTTCTGATGAGTTCATCTTGCTCTTTCTTAAATAAAAAATTAAATATAATCATTAATTTTCTTTAGTTAATGTACATTATAACAAATATAAATTATAGTTAGATATATTACTTGGGGCTATTACGCCCAAAAATTATTTTTTACCACATAATCTATAGCATAATAATACACTTTAAATTACCGTTTAAATAATTATATCTTGTAACTGTGATTTTCCAAAAATTGTTTTAGTTTTTTTTATCCTAAAATTTGCGAAAATTGCCGTTTTGGGGACTTTTGTAAATCGGTTTTAACCTGCTAATTTTTGTTCCACATAGAGCACCGTACCAATCTAAAATGGCTCTATATAACAAAGTATCATGAAACTGTGCACAGATATAAACTAAACCACTCAAAATGCATTCCAAAATCACACCCCTTCTTCGTAATCAGCATATTTTGACCGAACCACTTGTCCAAACTACAAAACAAAATATAGCGGATTAACAGATCGCGTACGTCAAGAATGGCCAATATTTTTTTGGATCAAAAGCCTCCAAGGACACGGGGCATAAAGATCGTCTCCATGTTATTTGGGAGATTTTTGCCAATGGGACCTAGCTCGAAAATTACCGTTTGAATTTTTTTGGGGGGTCATGGTGAACCGAATAATTTCTCTGTTATTTTGTAAATTCATAACTAGTTAGTATGAATGAAATTTATTTTTAAGTTGAGCGGGTGAATACCCCTTTCAATATACACAAATAATTAGTTGTTTGTGTAGTGAAAGTTGATTTTTTTTAAACTTTTCGCAAAGTATAAAACGACTTACAAAACCAACTAACTTGGCAAAAAGTCAATCGAAGGTGACACTTTGCACGGACTTCAATGTGCACATCACATGCTTATTCAGAAATTATGATTTCATTGCATTTGTGAGTATGCCCAATGACCATTGTTGCTACCTTTATTGAGTCCATTAATGCTTCAATTATTCCTAAAATTATTTTTATGATTTATTAGTAGTGTATATCCCCCCAAAATACAAAAATTTGTAAAAAACGGCAGCCAAGCTCTCCTTCCAAAGTCTTCGGCTGTGAATGCTGTAAGTTATAGAAGTTGAGCCAAGGATTTCATTCTTTCTCCCTAGTTTCGCATTGAAAAGAAGTAAGATCATTTCGCCTGTTGACGAGCGCCAAGCCAACCATTTTCGTGGTAAAAAAATTTATTTTAACTCAAAATCATAAAAAAAATTACTTGGCCATTGACTTTTTAGAGTCCTCGTACCAAAATCAATAGCCAAGTATTTTTTTATGATTTTGAGTTTAAAATTTTAACTTTTTTTACCACGAAAATGGTTGGCTTGGCGCTCGTCAACAGGCGAAATGATCTTACTTCTTTTCAATGCGAAACTAGGGAGAAAGAATGAAATGCTTGGCTCAACTTCTATATCTCACAGCATTCACAGCCGAAGACTTTGGAAGGAGAGCTTGGCTGCCGTTTTTTTTTTTTTTTACAAATTTTTGTATTTTGGGGGGATATCACATCTTTTTGTTGTTTGTTTCATATCAAGGCTTAAAATATGTGAAACACGTGTAAAGGTGGATACAGTGCCTTTAAAATAGATTGTCTAGAAACAAAAGCTACCATCTTTTTTTTTGTTTACAATCTGTAGGCCTAGTTGGCAATATTCAATGTTTATATTAAATTTAATATGGTTAATGTCGTCTTGGGTTTTTGTGTGAATGATTTGTTGACCGGACTATAACACATGACGCATAATTTTAATCAGCAATTACAATATTAAAAATTGTAATAAATACAACATTACGTTTTTCCCAAAGTAAAGAGTGGTAGGGAACATTGGGGGTGAAATATCGCTTGTCTCCTGGAGGATTATTATGTTTCATATTATTATGTACCATCATGCCAAATTTCATGCTGATAACTCATTCGGTACCTTTATGGTGAATGCTGGAAATCAAGGTAAAAATAATATAAACTATTAGGGATGGGGGTTGAAAAAGTGTTGTTTAGGAAATGAGAATAGGCTTATTGGGTTAAAACACATTAAAACATAATTTACTAATTTGAATAAAAATACAATTTTGGGTTAGAGCTATGAATTATTCTCATTTTAGGGGATGATTTAGGGGATGTTGGGGGTGGAATACCGCTTGCATCGCGACGAATTATTTTTCATATTAGTATGTAACATCATGCCAAATTCCATGCTGATAACTCATTAGGTGCCTTCATGGTGAATGCTGGAAATCAAGGTAAAAATAAAATAAACAATAATAAGGGATGGGGGTTGAAAAAATGTGGTTTAGGAAATGATATAGGCCGGTTGGGTTAAACACATTAAAACATAATTTTAATAACCACCTAATTTGAATAAAACATAAAATTTTTAGGTTAGAGCTATGAATTATTCCAATTTAAGGGGTGTTGAGGGTGGAATATCGCTTGCCTCTCGGCGGATTATTTTTCATATTATTATGTACCATAATGACAAATTTCATGATTATAACTCATAAGGTGCCTTCGTGGTGAATGCTGGAAATCAAGATAAAAATAATATAAACTATTAGGGATGGGGGTTGACAAAATGTGGTTTATATAATAAAAAATATGCCGATTGGGTTAAAACACATTAAAACATAATTTTAATAACTAATTTCAATACAAATTCAATTTTAGGTTAGAACTATGAATTATTCCAATTTTAGGGGATTATTTAGGGGGTGTTGGGGGTGGAATATCGCTTGCCTCTCGGCGAATGATTTTTCATATTAGTATGTAGCATCATGCCAAATTTCATGCTGATACCTCTTTAGGTGCCTTCATGGTGAATGCTGGAAATCAAGGTAAAAATAATATAAACTATTAGGGATGGGGGTTGAAAAAATGTGACAAAGGAAATGAGAATAGGCCGATTAGGTTAAAGCACATTAAAACATAATTTAATAACTTGAATAAAAATTCAATTTTGGTTTAGAGTTATTAATTATTCCAATTTTAGGGGATGATTTTGGGGGTGTTGGGGGTGGAATATCGCTTGCCTATCGGCGAATGATTTTTCATATTAGTATATACCATCATGCCAAATTTCATGCTGATAACTCATTAGGTGCCTTCATGGTGAATGCTGGAAATCAATTTTAAAATAATATAAACTTTAAGGGATGGGGGTTGAAAAAATATGGTTCAGGAAATGAGAATAGGCCGATTGGGTCAAAACACATTAAAACATAATTTAAACAACTAATTTGAATAAAACATTAATTTTAGGTTAGAGCTATGAATTATTCCAGTTTTAGGGGGTGTTGGGGGTGTAATATCTCTTAATTGCCTCTCGGTGGATTATTTTTCATATTATTATGTACCATTATGTCAAATTTCATGATGATAACTCATTAGGTGCCTTCGTGGTGAATGCTGGAAATCAAGGTAAAAATAATATAAACTATTAGGGATGGGGGTTGACAAAATGTGGTTTATATAATGAGAATAGACCGATTGGGTTAAAACACATAAGAACATAATTTTAATAACTAGTTTGACTAAAAATTCAATTTTGGGTTAGAGCTTTGAATTATTTTAATTTTAGGGGGAGATTTAGGGGGTGTTGGGGGTGGAATATTGCTTGTTACTCGGCGGAAGTTTGTGAGTCTGAGGTACATCTAAGTGTGGTCCAAGTTTCATAGTTCTAAGATGTACCGTTTTCTCTTTAGGCTCTTATTCCTCTCTGGCAGAATCCATACCCCCCCCACCCCCCCAAACAACTAACCAACCAGCCAGCCGGACGATTATCGTCGATATTTACGCACTTTTTTAACACAGAACGGGTTATCGGATCGGGCTGATTTCTTTTTTGGTATGTCATGGACTACATATCAGGTCATATACCGAGTTTCAAGATTGTAAATCTTTCGGGACGGCGTGTGCAGATAGCTGAAAACCCCCCAACTCGGGTAGGAGTAAACAGGGTCGAGTTAGTCATCGCCTTCTAGCAGTCGCGTGCGCTTGGCTGCGGGCGAACGACCGTCGCCCTAGATTATAAAAGAAGAATATTATTCGCTCCTCTGAGATCTATAATGCCTGTTTAAAATACAAAAAAATTTAACAGAAAGCACAAGGTCATTATCATGTTTTAAATTGTGAAGGTCGTCGCTTAAAGCACAAAGGGGCCAACGTTGATGGTGAAGAGAAGAGAATATGAGAAAGTAAAAAAAGAGATACAATAATACAATACACAATAATCTTACAATAATAGTGTGGAAAAATAGTGAAAATGTTGGCATGAGAGCTACCTATGTGGTTCCAGTCACCTCAAGATGTTATTTGAGGGGTCCACAGACTGACTCTTTCATCGCCTGTTACGGTCATTTAAGGGGAATGCGATTTTTTTTTAAATGGCAGTCTGGCCCGATCCCGGCCCCAAAGGTGATGGTCCTGACCCGGCCCGAAATCCAGGTCCGAAAGTCAGCCCAGAAGTCCAGTACTTTCGAAGACTATAAAGATCTAGAGGATTTTTAGACACGGCAGAGGCTCTGCCGGCGTCATTTTTGACAAAAGATTGTGTATTATGATGGTATTTCTTAGTTCAACTAGAATACTGTTGTAACTGGCCAGAAAGCCCAAGCGGCCCGATATCCCGGCCCAGCCCGAAAGTCGAGCCCTGGCCGGGCAGACATTCCCATCTCCAGCTCTGTCCGCTGCTACCGTATAGAAGAGATGCAGCGTAACGCAAGAGAGGTCCTGGATCCGATACCCAGCACTATGGAGATCCTGACTGAAGGTTTTATCAAGGCTTTCTGCAGCAGTAAGGCGAACGCTTCAATTGACATTCCCTTCACAAGTAGTATCCTTAGTCCAAAATATCTAGCTACATTTACAGAAATCTTACTTCAAATTGTACTAAAAGAAACTTGGACGACGAAGTCCATGGGATTTTGAAGTTTTCTTTCTAGATTTCCTAAAGATCGGATGTCATTTGTCTGTTGATCTAAAGTTAAGTCAGTTTATGTATTTTCTCTTCGTTCACAATGCGCTTATCCAAATAAGCAGAGCGACTTGACTAATTTGTATTTTGAAAATTTGTTTTTGTTGTTTGTAGGCTGTATTTTCTGACCATGTCAGTGGAACGGATCAACTTATTGGAAGTAGACAATCGGGTGTTCAAGGACGCAAGGGAGTTCGTACTGTGATTCAGGTAAGTTGAACATTCTCTACTTATTGTGATCTTGTTTGTTTGCGAGCCACGGTCATAGTCTACCGTACCGTCTACTGCTGTTCGAGCTCGGGACACCATTTTTGAAAACAATTTTAAATGTCCATTTAAAATTCGCTTGATCGGCAAATCCAGCTACCTTCACATACTTTCTAAATCACTTTTCGACCCCCCATATTCACACATAACATTTGTCCCTCTCTGGTTTTCTCCGCCCAGAATCTTGTTCAAGTTTTCTCTCTTCATTTATCCTTTCAAAACCACCACATACCACAGATAATACATAACACTTACGTGACCATAGAATTCTTGTTCCCATTTTAAAGTTAAGCCTCTTAAAATTTTTATCATGTTGTCTATTAGAGCTATATACTCAGCTCTAGCGGTGCAAATAAGCGCCTCTGTTGGGTCGCGGTGACAGCCTTACCTTTCTTCAATGTCCATATGTCATGTTTCTTTGTGCGGATTGTGCCACACTAACCACACGTTGGATGGCCAAACTGAGCCGAGTGTTCAGCCCCTTGCACTGATGCCTTACATGTCTTACAGAAATACGCGTCGGTGGCCTTGGGATGCGACCCGCTGGACCCGGGAGATGCCAACATCACGTGCGTCCACGCGAGGCTCGAGAAGCGCTTTGGAACCGGCCTCGACTGCACCGCAAAGATCCCGCTCAACTCCCAGGCCTTCTTCCTCAACTGCCCTGTGGGCTACACATTGGTTGAAGATTACACGATTATCAACTGCAAGTTCCCTGGGAAGTGGGACAAAGACGTCTTCACGTGTGACGGTAACGACGGCGCATTCTATATTATAATACTACGTGATATCAAACATACGTTCGTTATAATGACGATTTACATGTTTTACAGAAATTTCGACCACCGTTGCAACCACGACGAAGGTAATGTCAAAGGCAACTACGAAGAAGACTACCACGAAGACACCTGTTGTTACCAAGACAACACCCAAGACAACACCCAAGACAACCAACAAGACAACCACGAAGCCACCAGTAACAACTTTGACACCAGTGACGACCACCAATACCACCAATACAACTTCTGTGCTTGCCACTACTTCCATCAATACTACTACTACTACTCTCAGTTCTACCACAACAACGCTAGTACCCACTGTTACCAGTACCGCAACCACAACAACCATTGCTACGGCAGAAACTACTACCACTCTTCTGGCTGGTCCTACTACCACTACTCTGGCTGGTCCTACTACCACTACTCTAGCTGGTCCTACTACCACTCCTGGAATGACAACTACAACGACAGGAAATGGAACTACATATTCTGGTGTCTGGAATATATCTGGAACGTATAATTATAGTGGAAGTACTAATAGTACGGGAGGTAATGTACCTACAACAATAGCAAAATGGATACGATTACCCTATTCTAACCACCACAAATGTTACAAATATTATTCAGTAATAAACTTTGTTGAACAGTAATTTTGATTTTCATCACGTATGTTATGGTTTCAAATATATGATCAAATTGTCGGATCAATCGATTATGAAAACATAATGCAGTCATAAAAAGAGCCTAATCCAAGAAATATGGTTTGTCCTAACACACTCGAAAAAGTTTGCATAATATACTTCTATCAAGGTCAAACATTGTTATTGGTACTAGGAGAAATTTCTATATTTTTCCATTGCGGGTGGCCTTTAAGTAATGTTTGAACTAATTTAAATGAGCATTTAAGTATGTATGTATTTATTTATTTATTTATTTATTTATTTATGGTCTACTCTGTCCTATTCAGTTACAAAAATGATTTTCAAAAGAGAGCTTTGTTTTAAAAAATTACGTGATGAATTTGTAACGTGTGACGTTGATTTCAATGCCCTTGTTTCCACAGCAACCGCGCTGTTTTTCAATGGCAGCATCTACAACAGGTATTGGACCTCCGGGCTGACAATGACGGAAGCCGAGGCAAAGTGCGTGGCCGAGGGAAGCCACCTCGCTTGCATTAACTCCATTCAAGAGCTCAACTATCTCAACGCGTTGGTGGGCAATCAGTTCTTAGTCGGACTTAATGACCAGGCGGTAGAAAACACACTTGTTTGCAATGACGGTGAGCGAGGCGTTCCATTCTGTACAGGAACAGGGAACTATCCTTCATTACCAAATTTGAATATGTCCCTACTAATAACCTCAAATACCGACCAGTAAAGTTTTTTATGCGTCCGGCTTTTATTAGCGCTAACTGTGAGCGAGCAAAAATTTGAACCGGGCTTCGCGCCGGAAAACGGCCATGCGCCATTGCCGGTGGGTGTGACGTGATCGTGAGATTCGCCGAGGCGGTGAGCTTATTGTTCTGCCATCAGCTTCTTCTCCTCACCTCATGATGACGTCACAACCAAAAGAGCGCGTACTTAAGTCTTTGTGCGGGAAGTCAAAACCCAGGAACTTTGAACATGCATAGAATCCACAGATTTTATTTTTTATTGTTTATTTTAATTGTGATGTTTATTAAATTGAATATTACAGATTACTAAATATGTGTAAGAGATATTTGAAACCAAGGACAGTTCCATATTAAGTCTAAATGAAAAAGTTATCTAAACTACTCCAAATTCATGCGATGTACAGTTTTCTCGAAGAAGAAAATAATAAAGTCCACCTTAAGATCGAAGAAAAATTAAAATTAATTATTTTCGATTCGTTTTAGATTCAAATCAAAATCAATCGTGATCATTAATCGTTTGACTTCACAAAATATAAACACAGATCTTGCATTTCAGGCACTACCCCTGTTACTTTCCTGCCGTACGCTGCCAACCAGAACGTATCAGCGGTGGCTACGTGGAGGGAAGACCGACCTAATGGGGGCACCGCGGAGAATTGCTTCACTATCGACGCTGTGCCCACCTACGGCCTTAATGACCAACCATGCAGCGACACCACCGGCAGAACATATTTCTGTGAGAAATTCATCACGACAACCGTAGCGACAAATGTAACGACAAATGCAACGACAACCTTTCCTCTAAACGATACGACAACTGTAGCGACAACCGGAACGACAACCATAACAACAACAACGCCAAGTGTAACGACAACCGTAACGCCAACCGTCAAGACCACTGCACAGCTTGTCTAGCCGAATATGGAATCCTGTTGTATGTTTCTTGGAGATTTAGTTTAACAACTTCTCGATGGTAGCGTTTATGCTACTTTCACTTGCATTCACAGCACTGCACCTGCCCTTGTGACGTCAGATAGTCCTTCCATCCAGTTTGTCTTGCTATTGCCTTTAATAAAGTGTGTGAAACTAAATTGTTATTCGAATTATAAATAAATACTAAGATCTGAAGAGTCTGCAATGACACTGGCACATTCAATGCACATACACAATGAAAAATATGTATGTTTGGTGCTAAAGCCCTATGCATGTTCTGTGGTATCATAAAATTACGATTGATGCCACTTGTCTTGGAAAGTCTGCATTATGTTATCAGGTGACTGCTTGGAAAGGATTTACCTTTAATATATTGCGTAACAAACATCATTATCTACATGTGTCAGTATTTACCGTGTGCACTTGCACTTAGATTTGCACATTTTCCCGAATAGATTTAAAATCAGTATTTCAATACATCTTTTGGAAAATTAAGAATAAACTCTTAACAATTGTAAAAAGTGTTGAGTATGATTCAATATTTTTAGTTTATTTATAAAAAAAAAAAAATGGAACGGTCGTTCTTCGTAGACAGAAACACACATAACAAAAACTTGTAGAAATACAGCCAAACCTTACACACTCAAAAGGAATGAGATCTAAAAAAAGGGCCAAGCTCATCTACCCTTCCACATTTGCGCATTCTTAATTCATAAACGTACAGTGTCCCATAACAGCATCCTCGAAAAGCTTGGCAAAATAGAATTTGCGATTATTAATTTAACGTAGTAGTTTATCCAAGTTCTTTTTTTGTAATTAATTTAAACGTAAACATGCAAATTCTATTTTGCCAAGCTTTTGAGGATGCTGTTATGGGACACTGTACGTTTATGAATTAAGAATGCGCAAATGTGGAAGGGTAGATGAGCTTGGCCCTTTTTTTTGATCTCATTCCTTTTGAGTGTGTAAGGTTTGGCTGTATTTCTACAAGTTTTTGTTATGTGTGTGATCTTATTACTTTTTCAAGTTCCATTACAAAATTATTTGTTAAAATATAATATTTTTATCAAAGTTGATTTAATTTTTATGGTATTAGCAATAACAATAGGATGTAAAATATCTAGGCCCGGATTCATGTACATCCTGGGTATAGGTGGTTTAACCATGGTATAACGACGGTATAAGGACTGGTTAAGTCTAGGCAACTCACATCCTATTAAAACTTTCCCATGTAAAAACAAACGCACAACTAATGTAATTTTACACCTATTTCACTGCACCCACACGAGGGAAGCGATATATCTAGACGGCCTTGACCCACAGCCATGTAAATCATCAGATAATCAGAAGAATATTGAAAATTTTCACCATCTTTTGTTTTACATTTTTATTAAAAGTGACAGGAGATTACGTGAGTTTATTAAAAGTAAAGAAAAAGCTTATTATTGCCGTAAATTTTGGAATAGCCTAGGACTATCATACCATTGTTTATCTGCATTAGGCTTGTAGTAATCAAAAACTAGTTATTTGTGCGGGAAGTGTCAAAACAAGGTTGTGCTGGCCTAGGGTTGGCTAAGAAAGGCCTAGGGCTTGTCAAACATGTAGTGTAAGTATTTATTTATCTAGTCCTATAGCCTAATGGAACTTTAGACCTACACTGTTGTATTATAAATAATTTTCTACATCTGGGCCTAGGCCAGGGACGGTTTCTGATTTGTTTTATGAGAGTATAATGACACCTTTTCTCGTTCCACACAAAGAAGAAAATTTTTAAATGTCCGCCATTTGTTTACGTATCGCACTTTCCCGCCTAACTCTGCTTATACCGTCAACAAGTGTCAAGTAACTATGGTTACTTGTTGATTATATGCCAAGTGTTTAAGGCTTATTTTAAAACCTTTATCTGGAAGCCTTCCAACAAACTTTTTCAACTTTTTTTTTCAAAAGAGACTATCATTCTATAACCTTAATGTCCATGTAAAATATGAACATTGTAGCCCCACCCGTCTGGTCAGAATCGCGGGCCGACGTATTAGATGTTAGCAGTAGCTAGCAGTAGCTAGCAGTAGCTAGCAGTAGCTAACATCCTTAAAGTGATTTTGAGCATGTTTGAAGACATTTTTTCACCAAGAAGGAATGGTCGTACCCCAATAAAATTTGGCATGTGTTGTCAGGTACCTAAATCCCCTCGATTGTGATAGTTTTCAAGTTCACATCACGTTACATGACGGCTGGGTAACACCTCGAAATCACCCCAACTCTGCTTGGTGTATAAGGTGCTTGAGTGTGTAGCGCACCGCGGCTTGGCTGCGGCGCCCTAACGGGCACCTAGATCTAATGGGAATGGTGGAGGTGCCGGGTCCTGTCAAGTAGATAGAATCTAATGTGAATGGTGGAGGTGCCGGGTCCTGTCAAGTAGATAGAATCTAATGTGAATGGTGGAGGTGCCGGGTCCTGTCAAGTAGATAGAATCTAATGTGAAAGGTGGAGGTGCCGGGTTAAATAATCTTAGATGGTTCTTGAAACATTGCAAGAGTAACGTCACGCGCGCAATAACACAAGTATTTGAGTGTCAAATTTTAATACAATTCAGAAATTAAAAAATCCATCCCGATCGGGGTACGAACCTAGTACCTAGTACCCCGATCAGGATGGATTTTCTAATTTCGAAATTGTATTAAATATTAACAATTCCACCTACAGGAGTGTTTCCGGACTTCCCAAATTGAGAAATACGCAAGTGTTGTTACATCCATGACCACGGGACGAAGTTAGAATTACACTACGATTCGAACCAAACATGTTTTCGTACTTTTCGAACTACGTACGCTTACATCAATCCAGATAATTTATGTGTGCGTATACTTAGAAAGGTGATTACCAATCCTACGAAAATGGCGGGTTTTTTAAATTTTGGACAAGTTTGGCCACACACCATTCAAAAATATCGACCAACAATACGACTCGTACAAATACGTACGTACGTAGTACTCGTACAAAAAAATCTGTGACAAATGGAAAAAGGACAAACAAAGAAAATAAGTATTTGGCTATCTGTCGGAGGGTGAAAAAAAGAAGAGAATGTTTATCTCTCTTCACGTAATCTGAAAAGTACGAAAGTACTGCACTCTAGACTTAGCTTCACGAGAACCATCAATAATGTTTTATAACGGACCCGGCACCTCCACCATTTCCACTGTAATGTAGTCTAATTTCTATTACTGCGGTCTGAAAAAGCCTTCAATACGAATTTTCGTACTTTCGAGTGGTACATTCTTGTCATTCAAACAGTTTAAAAAAATATCGTTCCATTATTTTTTATTTAAAAAATTGGTGTTTTATTTTGCTTAAAAATACGATTTTTAGACACTTTTTATGCACTCAGTCTTTTTTTGACACATTGAAGTGAGTTTTATAAGTATATTGTACTGTTACTTCTTACTTTTAGCTTCTGCTGTTGTGTTGCTGGCCTCATGGGAATTTGTCTCTCCTTTACAATTATTTCGTTTATTTAGGATAAGTAATGATATGTACACATCTTGTTCTATAAGTAATTAAATTTTTATTGTTAACATTATACCAACAAATTACAGGATTGCACACAGTTTAATTTATAAAACGACGAAAAACAAATCAACATTTTAAAAGTGAAAATTTCAAATCGGATCATTAACAAATGAAAACAGAATGGGAACTTAAAACAAGACATTTAGCACTTGTAAAACTAAACCCAGTCTTACCTACATAACCTTATATTTTAGAAGTTAAGTACCTGCGTTATTTGGTTTTTTGATAGTAACACTGAAAAGTACTACTGTCTTTGATCAGCCCCACCCATGAATTCCTGACATTACCCAAGCTTTGAGACAAAGAACTGGACATTCCATCCTATGGTGTTATGGCTATATAATCGTATCACAAACGAACGAACCCAGGCGGACAGGGCTGCCAGTGCGGTTGTTCCACTGCGTTCTTGCTTGGCCCGGCGCTTGAACCAGGCTCCATGACCCTCCCCATGAAGAGCACTGTACCCGTGGGGTTGTGTCTCAAGAAAAATATGAAGGGGTGGTTGGCATTGAAGTTCGGGGGGTTGATAATCATGCTAGTCAGCATTATACCTACACCTGGAATACAGTTTTACAAAAGATTAGCTGACTAGAGAGTAATCGCTCTCACTCAAGAGGTCAATCTAACCCAGATTGGATTATGTTTCTCTTTTAAGGCTATACAGTAATAGTTCATTAATTTACTAAAAGTGGTAAGAGAGTAGGACCGCACATTAAATTAGATATTGAATAATATTTTGATACTTGACAATGAAAATAAAATGGAAATGCACGTTTTCTAAAAATAAAAAAAATGCGTGATTTAATAAATTTTAAGAGTTTACGCTGATTACCCGAGAGAGAGAGCGAGAAAGACTAGATAATTTCAGTCCGCCTCAGATGATAGTATAAGCACAGTCGTATTGAAACGTCAGAACTTATAAAGAATCGAGAACAGTGAAATGTCATGCAAAAAATATTGTCTCTCTGTTAATCATATAATTATATTATTTACAATTATTCCAATATCTAATGACCTGTTGCTGCTGCTGCTTCTGTTCCGTGTTCGTTGACCTCGATGTAAGCCTTGTGAACAACCTTGGACACCGCCACCTGTTGCTCGCTGATGCCAGAGAAGTCAGCGTTGGTGCCGGAGAACATATCCGTCATCCCCAGCTGTAACAAAACACCACATTGTACGAAGTTGTATTCCCCATCTTCAATAAGTGCAGACACGTGCCAGTTTAGGCTTGCCTTTCAGAATTCAGTAAACATTTTGACCAAACGCAACAGTCACTTGTGTTGAATAGATTTAAGTCACGTGTTGTGCCCTTAGGTTGTGCCAGAAATTTACTATCATCTCATGAGGCAAAAGTTTAGTTTAGAAAAGAATGGAAACAGAAAGAATACCAAGAAGAGAGTTTGCAAGTTTTGCATGGAATACAAGAAAAATTGGAAGACTAAGAGATTGTTGGATTGAACAAATTAAACTAATAATAGAGGAGAGCGACCTGTCTTGGGTGGAGGTAGAATTGGGAAGATTGTGGGAAGATCAGGAGAAATGGAGAGACTTGGTAACAAAAGCAGCAGGATATGGAAGAGTTGTCAGATGGAAAGGAGGCTGAAGAAGTTGACTAAGTTCTGGAAAACCGGCATCTAAGAAAGTTAAAACAACCCGAGTAAATGGAGCTAACGCTCCCCCATACCTGAACATTAGTTTAAAAATGGGTAAAACAAAATTTCAAATATTCTCACTAACAGAAATGTATTTATATTTGCATTGTTATACCTTGGTAAGCGTGTCTTGCAGATCCAGGCTCTGGGAGAGTTTAAACTGCGGCAGCCAGACTCTTACTTTCATGGTGGGCATGTCCGACGCCAGGTCACTAAGACGTAGCTTGAGCAGTCTCGCCTCCAGATCAGATATACCCTCCGGAGTGTAGGGAAGAATCACGATTAAACTCACATCTTCTCCCTGTAAAGGAAGTATTATCGGGCAGTGCACTAGAATATGCCATAGTGTGTGTGTAGGCGCCAGTAGGAAGTATGCCACTGGCCAGTGGATTTACTGGGCAGTGGCATACTACCTACTGGCACCCAATAAATCCAATGTCCAGTGGCATACTTCCTACTGGCGCGGGGCGCCCATTAAATCAATTTTGTGACCTAACGACTACCATTACCATAGGTCTGTCGTAACGGTGTACAAGCAGTTTCAACCTTTTGCTATTTTGTTCCATGAGATTTACGCCATTCTTGTATAAATGTTTACGTTATATATTCTGACATGTTATTGTTGTCTTCATTCACGATCTAGACCAAATTAATGTTCCTGGAATATTTTAAATTCTTTAATCAAAAGAACTCTACCTGCAACAATTCTAAAACGAAAGAAATTAATTGAAATGATTGACAAGCAACAGGTTGTCTAGGATATCAAGAAACTTACAGTAAAACATAGGAAACTTTATACGAGTTAAAGTGTCGCGACCATGGAAACTACCTATAACTGTCTAACTAGCTGAGTTCTACATGTTGTTGTCGTTGTCGTTGAGTCACCGACATGGGTGGTGAAACGTTGATCGACATCTCACACAACAACCCTTGTAACAATCAGCCTAAAATATCTACTCTAACTAGCTATTTCAGAATGTGGACAATTATTGTGAATGGAATTTCCGAGGTCTCAAACTCTCGCATTCACAATAATGACAGAAGAAAACCTTGTAAAAAATTCCAGTCACGATTGCCGGTGGCGGGATTCGAACTCGGGACCCCCCGAATCAGAGTCTCGCGCATAATGCTTAATCCACCGGAGGATACTAGACGATTGGTTTTCAAACTCACATTGTACGGCAGTTCAAGCACTTGCGCTGCCATCTCCGGCATGTCCCTGTACTTGAAGTACATCTCGCTGTGCATCATGGCGACGGTAAGAGGAGGTGTCCCGCTATCCACGTAGAACGGCTGCGTGGTCGTCTTCCTCTCTTCAAACCACTTCCACTCTGCTTTGAAGAACACCGCATTCACCAGTACCATCACCGAGGATGAGTCTAGGAAGCCTGCAAGGGTTTTTATAGTACACAACTGAAGTCATCTGCCATTTCAACCTGTCAACCTGTCCAGGGACTATTGCATGCTCCCCGGATTTGTCTGAAACCCCTTAAGAGATTTCAATGCACGATACGAATTTCTTCGTGTGTTCTTCGTCAATCCGTCGAATAAGTAGCTTTGATCCCTGTGTTGCCTAGCCTGACTTGTTCCTACTTACCTTGTGGCAGCAGATCTCGTATCTTGTAGTTTGTCGTCTCCTCCACCCAAGAGTTGATCATTCGTCGAACATTCTCGTAGTTTCGCCTGAAGTCAACGCTTTCCAGGCCTGAGTGGAAGAATTGTTCAGCCGTGTCCAAGAAAGATGGATTAGGGCTGAATCTGTCATCCATGTAGATTCTGTTTGCGACAGACAGGATCACGTCCTTACTATTCTGGAAATTAGCAAATAAAATTTACACAGGACATTTTCTATTAAGTAGGAAGCGAAACTGTTGTATTCGCATCACTTTGTGTCCGTGTGTCACAGCTCACGATGCATGCAAACTAGGGGGTGTGGTTTCAAAGAGTTGATGATAAGGTATCGTCTAAACTTCATAACGAGTTTTACGTTCTAACTAGCGTTTAATGACCCGGCACCTCCACCATATTTAAAACCATTCCTATCCTCATATCGTTTTTAAATCTTTTTGTCACAAATGATCGAATTGTTTTCTAGATTTTTATTAATTTCTTTCGTCTAGCTATCGCCACAGAAAATACTCACACATCTATGTCGTATCGATATATCGATTTCTTTGCCCAGCCCTGGATACCGACCAAGGAACCTGATTGGCATGTTTTTTGTTGACATTGCTCGTCAAGAAATACACATAATGTTTTCGGTGGTGACCCTTGGGGCTTAAATGACGGGCCCCCCCCCCCCCCCCCCCTCCCGCAGAAAGTTAAAGTTAATTTGATTAGACCCGGCACCTCCACCAAGAAGCGTTGAACGTTGTATATACCATACAATATATCGAGTAGCTTCGCTTCCTATTTTGGGGACGTCCAACTCACGCTTGTGTTAAACATTACAAGGATAATGATTTGGTCGTAGATGTAAATATTATGTCCATAAACGTTGTAGTTCGTATAATACATAAGATAAGATAAGATAAGATAATTTATTGGGTTTTTGTTACATGTAGTACATATAGTGTTTGACAATAATTAATATATTGTGTTACCCATGTTTTTGGCCATAAGTAGTTTGGCCCTAGTCTAAACCTTATAAATAATTTAATATAATATGTAGGCCTACATGAAAATATAATATATTTAAGTGTTTAGTATATACTTAATTCTAATATGATATGATATGATATGATATGATATGATATGATATGATATATGATATGATATGATATGATATGATATGATATGATATGATATGATATGATATGATATGATATGATATGATATGATATGATATGATATGATATGATATGATATGATATGATATGATATGATATGATATGATATGATATGATATGATATGATATGATATGTTTTAAGTTATTACGCTTGCATGGTCGTATTAAATACATGTTACATTTTAATTTTTACAAATTTTGTAACATAATAGGACAGACAGGATAAAGCAACAACTAAAAAGTTGTATGTTTTCACAAAACGCCCTCTGCAATACCCCCCCCCAGTTTGGTAAACCAAGGGATCGTGCTTATAGAATAATAACTAAATGATGTACTATGATGTTGTACTTGGTCGACCAGATGAAAGCTGGCTCACATACCTGCAGGTCTTCTATGAGAACTCGGAATCCATGTTTTGTGACTTCCTCGCTATCTGGGAGACTCAGACCGTCCTTCATCTGCTGCGCGGTAGTGCCTCGCGCACCGAGTGACGTCAGAGCCAGGATAGTCTGGATGCTGAGTGGGGAGAAGAACAAGTTGCCACGTTCTTGCGATAAGATCTGAAGGGAAAAGTGACAAAATACGCAGCGTTACTTTGGTAGAAATAAATGTGATACATGTCTTCTGTATCTTCCAGTCGATAGAGAAATCCTTCACGAAGTTCAAGAGCAACGACCTATATACTTACTGTTGCATCTACGTGATATTCTTTGTAACCTTTAGTTGCCAGTGGTCGGTCAACGTGATTAAACAATTTTATTTCAATTAAGTGTAGATTATGTCTGCAAAAAGCTTTTGTTTTTCATCGTGAAGAGAAAGATCCTCTAGGTTACTAGAAATGTTTTGAGCCTACTCTAATGTGATATGAAAGTTAATTATTACAATGGCTCAGAATTTTGAACAACCCTTAATATTCACATGACTTACCGTGTACAGAGAGTTAGCGAAGTCGATGTTACTGTTGGATACTTCTCCCAGGGTGAAAGAGAGACCTGTGCCATCATCAGCGTAGCAGCCACTCAGCAGCACTAGCCACAACAACATCACGGGTGCTGGGGTCTACCCTGGCTAAACTGTGACACCATGTTATATACACGACCTAGTGTACACTCATTCAATGGTTAATCCACTCCAACAACTTAACCTTTGGCGGTGACGGGACTGAGCATTGATTGACGCGCGATTAAACATTAACAAATCCGTGTTTCTTTGTTTATAAGAAAAGCACGCTCCAATCAAGTGCAGTAACGTAACTCGCTTGCATATGACGAACTGTATTTAATAACTTAATCATTGATTATGAATACGTGAACTGCAGACAACCAAAATGATTACAGTAAATTAATATCAAAAATTATTTTTAAACTATAGAAGTATTTTCTAAATAATAATTTGTTTTCAGTTGACGATTAAGAAACATTGATTAGATGAGGGAGAGCAGCGACTAAAGTCTACAATTCAACTCAAACGGCTCAAGAACTGTCTTTTGTCTGTGAGTGAGTGAGTGAGTGAGTGACTTCGCTGCAGAACGGCCGGACGGCTAAACAGATTGTTTAGCGTGCAATTAACATTTTGAGCAAAATCCGTTACGATTTAAACTCACAATAAATAACAAATTGAAAATTGGCTGAGAATGTCACATATAATTTAATGATAATGTTTTTTGTTTTTGAACATATCATTTTTATCAAATCATGTTTGCATGCAGTGACCAAGGTGTATCGATTCTTACACGCTCAAGGGTACCTAAAAATCCGCTCGGAGATTGACTGCACCTTGCAATCATTATTCATTACTCGTATTTTGTACTGGATATGTTTTCCATTGTATATTGTATGCATTTAACTAGGAAAACGCTTAAGTCCCGCCGCGTTGTTGGATGAGCGTAATTGGTGCATTGAGGTGTTATGCGGATTTTCTGTTGTTCTGTGAAAAAATTATTAATAAGTTCAATTTTTTTTTAATTAAATTAAATTAAATAAAAAATAAACTTTAATTTTTTTTTTAAATTAATCGTAATTTAAAAAAAAGAAAAAAATCGAAAAATTGGGATTATTATAAGAAATAATTATTCGATTGCGCTAAAATTTCACACGAATATATAAATTAATAAAATTAAGGTTCTGTAAAAAACTTATTACAATAGGATCAAGCATGTACGTGTAACAAGTAAAAACATTGTTTTAAAAAGAAAATATCTACAAAATTTCTATTTTCATGAAAAATATTTTTTCGATTGCGCTCAAATTTTACACGAATATCTAAATTCATAAAATTAAGGTTCTGTGAAAAAATCATTTAAATCGGATAAAGCGTGTAGTTGTTATAAGTAAAATAAATTTTCAAAAAATCGAACAAATTTGTAAAATTGCGATTTTTATGAGAAATCATTTTTCGATTGCGCTCAAAAACGTGGCAGTTCTAAGTTTAGAGATTTCAAAGGCCTCCATAAAATTTCATCGCAATTGGAGTATCGGTTTAACCGGAATCGTGTTAACAGACAGACAAAAATACAGAAAGAAAGAAAAAAAAACATTCCGGATTTTTTTCTCCAGTGTAGTGAAATGGAATCTTCGCTTCGCTCGCTTCGCTCGCTACGCTCATCCAAAAACATGTTCTATAATTTACCAGAGATAACAAAGTAATCCGGCAGAAATTACAAAATCTATCCCGACCGTTGTGAGAACCCGCGGGTCTCCAACATTCCGCGGGTATAAAGGCGCCTTAACCAACGACTAGGTAAAGGCAAATGTCGTTGTTAGACGAGTGAGCGAGTCATGTGTGGAGTACCCGGGAAAAATTGCATTTAAGTTGGTTGATATTATATAATGGTATAAACAATTCTTTTCTTTTCTTTTCTTTTCTTTTCTTTTCTTTTTATTTCTTTTCTTTTCTTTTCTTTTCTTTTCTTTTCTTTTCTTTTCTTTTCTTTTCTTTTCTTTTCTTTTCTTTCCCACCTAATTTTTATATTAGATTCATAAATTTATTACATTTAATATCGTTTTTGAATTTGCTACCAAAATAGTTGTGTTTTAAAGCATTGTTGTCGTTGGATGAGCGTAGCGAGCGAAGCGAGCGAAGATTCCATTTTACTACAATGGAGAAAATAATACGTTTTTTTGTTGTTGTACTTTTGGCTGTTTGTCAACTCGATTTTGGCTAAACCGATACTCCATTTGCGATGAAATTATCTGAAGGGCCTTCGAAATCTCTGAACTTAGAACTGCCACCTTTTTGAGCGCAATCGAAAAACTATTTCTCATGAAAATTGCAATTTTACGATTTTTTTCGTTTTTCTTGTATTTTTCTAATTGTGTTATTGTGTGTTTGTTAACAAGATTCCGGCTAAACCGATACTCCAATTTCGGTAAAATTTTCTGGAGGCCTTCAAAATCTCGGTGCATAGAACTGGCACGTTTTTGAACGCAATCTGAAAATTATTTCTCATGACAATCGCAATTTTATGATTTTTTTCTATTTAAAAAAAAATCTTGAAACATTTCTTCAACTTACAACACCTACATACTTTATTCGATTGTTATTATTTTTTCACAGAACCCTAATTTTATAAATTAATATATTTATGTGAAATTTGAGCGCAATTTCTATTCTTCGTCTATTTCGATATTTTTTAATTTCTTCGACTTATAACACCTACATGCTTTATCCGATTGTATGTTTTTTCACAGAACCTTAATTTTATGAATTCATTTATTCGTGTGAAATTTGAGGGCAATCGAAAAATTATTTCTTATGAAAATCGCAAATTTTGCGTTTTTTTTCATTTAAAAAAAAAACGTTTTTTTTGTTTAAAAAATGTCTTCGACGTAGTAATGATTTTTTCACAGTACAACAGAAAATCTGCATACCACATGGCTGCTCAATGAACCAATTATGCTCATCCAACAACGCGCCTGAAAAAGAGTTTGCGAAGCTTCCTAGTAATATAACTGTTCCAAATATTTACTAATATTAACTGTAGTATCATTGTTGTGTCTGCATAATATATGCTTAAGTCCCGCCGCGTTGTTGGATGAGCGTAATTGGTGCATTGAGCTGCCAATTGTGTTATGCGGATTTTCTGTTGTTCTGTGAAAAAATCAATACTAAGTTGAAGAATTTTTTAAAAATTAATTTTAAATTAAATAAAAAATAAACTTTAATTTTTTTTTTAAATTAATCATTTTAAAAAAGAAAAAAAATCGTAAATTGCGATTTGCATAAGAAATAATTATTCGATTGCGCTTAAATTTCACATGAATATCTTAAATCATAAAATTATGGTTCTGTGAAAAAATCATTAAAATCAGATAAAGCATGTAGGTGTTATAGGTCGAAGAAATTAAAAAAAAAATCGAAAAAAATCGTAAAATTGCGATTTTCATGAGAAATAATTTTTCGATTGCGCTCAAAAACGTGGTAGTTCTAAGTTTAGAGATTTCGAAGGTCTCCAGAAAATTTCATCGCAATTGGAGTATCAATTTTGCCGGAATCGTGTTAACAAACAGCCAAAAATACAAAAAGAAAAAAAAACGGATTTTTTAACCAGTGTAGTGAAATGGAATCTTCGCTTCGCTCATCCAATTAATTAATAAATGCTGAAATAACTTACAGAACAGGTTAAGTAATAAATTCCTTATTGTAATAGTTTACTGTTAATTATCTAGCCATAAATAAATTGCTACATTGATTCGAGTGGTACTAATGAAACACACAACACTTGTGTGCAACGACCTCTGTGTTTTCATGTGCCAACCATCAGCTGAAGCCGAAAGTGAGAGCAAGCACCTACAACTCTTGCTCACAGATGAACGGCAGCACCCAGTGACAGACGACATCAGCCAGCTTCCCGTCCCGATGTATCAAGCCACAGTCTTCTGTGTTGCCCTCGCTTCGGTTGGGCTCCTCCCCGTGCCATTCAAAAGTAGCCAGCCTTCTCCTGGGGCTCACCTACAAAACCAAAAAGATGTTTGTTGCAACTTGTAACAACGAAATTACATGTCTAAAAACAGTTTTGTGTATATATTTCACCATCAATTCACTGCTTTGCGTTTAGGCAAAAGATAAACAAATATGCGATCTTTAATTTTCTCCGCAAATACCTGCCATTCTCATACTACGTTTCCTATATTCCTTTACAAGATCCCACTTGAAAAATAATCTAGTTCAAAAAGATACAGCGCTTTCATCAAATTTAAAAAAAAATAATTCAGAGAAACAAAAACACTTCTTGATATCACTTTTTGATGTATAATTTTCGTTTAAATTTTTAATTTAGGAGTTTTTAAAGGAACATTACGCGTTGTCTTCACAGAAAAATTTCCACATCCAAATTTTCTTGCTTTTTTTGTGAAATTTTTCCCAAATTTGTCTCTACTTTTATGGCAAACTTATCAGCCTTATTAAGAAAGGAATATAGGTAAACATAATACCCTGATAGAGACACCAGCATCCGTTCTAGACAATCTACTTAAATTAAAAACCTTGAAAGTAAAAATTATTTCCTTTTAACAAAAGCGTTCCAATAAAAACCTTTGCATTCCCAAAATAACCCGGGGTTTGCCTGATTTCATGAAGTAAAATACTTTATTTTTTTTACAGGAATGATATTTATCCGCAGTGGGGAAATTTGGACAAGATAAAAGCATGTGAAAGGAAAAAGTTAGGGGAAGCATAAATTTGGGGGAAAGTTCAACTGCGATGGTTTGGATACATGGATGTATGAAGAAGACAGATGGCAAGACCGGTACACACAGATGTGGAGGAGAGAGGATTGTAGTGGATGGATAATGAAGAAATGACGTGTCGAGGAGCCTGAATGTCTGTGCTGATTCTGTGCTGCCCGTAATACCCCTTTACCCAGCTAAATTATGTTGGGACATAGTATAACAGGTGGCTCTATTTCAACCTCACATATTTACTATTAACTTGAATTTTTAATCTCATTATTAATTTAATTATGAATTTATTAACCAAAACTACAGAGATCAGCAAACGGCCATGTGCCCATGTTAAAACAGTAGGATTTCAGCCCGGGTTGTTCTGCATCCTAGATTGTTAGTCTCCATTTCATCATTTTTAATTGTCAGATTGCATCACTTAGAGATATGGTACAGAGTTGAAACTCAGACCAGTGAATGCGTCAGGAAATTTACTTTATTTTGATTACTCATCACGAAACAGGGGCCCACTTATAATGTAATAATCCAGAGATAATGATGTTATTTTATGCAAAATATGAGAAATTTTCTAGAAAGGGAGTGGCCTCAGAAACATACGAGATTTTAAATTTTTAGCAAGTTTGATGGGAAAAGGGTAGTGGTGAAACCTGCATCCCCGAAAATATGTTACAACTGACGTATTTTATATGATAGACCTGAATTTTAAAATATTTTTTTGTCTCAAAGGGAAATTTTCGGGTTTTTGGTACCCTGGGGCTCAGAAAAAAAATTTTCATTCCATTTTTAAATTTGGTTTTGAATTGTAAAATTTTAGTATAGATGATTGTTCCCAAATTTCCCCAGGTTATTTGATTTTGGTTTTTTAATAATTTTTCCCGCTTCATATCTTGCTAAATTTCAGAACGTCACTTGTTTATCTGTTTTTTTTTTTAAACTATAAATTGTTTTGTCATTTTTATTTTTGTCTCATCCCTTTTATGATTTTCAATATCATTTTTTTTTGGGATTTTTTTAAAAATTTTTAAGAATTTTCAATGTAATTTATATAAATTTTTTTAAACATAAACCCGCTTTAAGGACATAATTAGTCAATGATACAATTGTAATAAAAGTTGCCCAGTCGGTGCATAAAAGAATAATTTAAATAATTTTAAAAAACCCAACGGTGTAGCAAAGAAAAAGGCGATTTTTACATTTGGTGCGTCAAAGTGGGGGTTTTAGGTTTTTTGGGGTGCCAAGGGGTCAGTTAGAGCTTTGATTGGTGATCCGTTACATTTGGCGCCCAACGTGTTTTTTTTTAAAGGTTTCAAAGTCTCATATAGTGTGATTTGTTACATTAGTGTAGGGATACTTAATATTTATCTACCAAATATTGTGACGAAGTGGTTCTCGGTGTCGTGGTCGTGGAAGCCGATGATGGCGTAGTCGCTGCTCGTCGCGTTTTCAAAAGTGGTGAACCGCGATAGTAGTTCTTTCAAAACGTCTGCCTCCTCTTTTGAGTTGACGATAGCCAGGTGGGTTCCTTCTTCTGCGCAGATCTCTCGCGCACGCGCCCACACAGTCGCCCAGGGTGTAGTTTTTTAGTAACCAATGCCCGGGGAATAGTTCGTAGTCCCGGGCCCCGGAGGGGTGGGAAATGGAAAAGAAGTTTTTATAAGAATAAAATTTTATGTTTTTTAAAAATTTATTTTTCTCAAAGATTCATCCACTTTTTTTGCTGATGTTTAAAATGTATTAACATTTCTGGCGTCTACTTATCGTGTGTTAAAAAATTTCAAATTACAAGGGCCCACAAAAAAACGCCAAAATGTTGTTAGACGAGTGAGTGAGCATTATTGGGCCCCCCCCATCATCCCCTTTCTTCCCCCTACCTAAGGCCCCCCTGACCAGTTACAAAGCTAGAGTGGCGCTTTTTGGGCCCTTTCAGTTTAGTGCCCTTATACCAAAACTTAAAACCCTTTTTTTTTTTATACCCATATAAATTTTCAAACTTGAATGTGAGACCACTGGGGGGTGACACTTCCCATATCTCGATAAAAAAAAAATTTTCGTGTATCTTTTTAAAAAAATCCGACAAAAAGATCTAGGAGCTAATAACAACAAACAAGAAATTATTTCCCCTAGACTTAGTACTACATGGTACTTACATTTTTTATTTCTATTTTAAAGTAGTTTTCCCCATGTGGGGGCCCCCAGACCGGGGAAATCAAGAAAATAAGGGAATCTCACATAATCACAAAATTAAAAAATTTTGTTAAATTGTTAACAAGTAAAGTGAAGCGAAGGGAAAAAGCGAACTTCAAAATATCAATGCCACTACAAAATTTATCAACGATCCCTTTATTTAAAAAACCTTCATTAAATCCTGAATGCATTTTTTCAAATAAATTTTGGTTTTCTAAAAGGCTACGGCAGAAAGTAAATCTGAACAGGGCTTGGCGACTCTGGCCTCTCCGAGCTAAACTCTGACACTTATTTTATCAAAGTATACATCCGGTCTAAGTATACATCAATTGTAGCATTGAGCTTTTTGGTAATGTGACTGAATGAAATTATGTTAATGGTAATTCTCTTTTTCAGATAATTATTTAATTCTCCGTGGCTTCTAAGAAGACAGTGTTTATAATAATCAATGGCTTGGTGGGATCGTTATTTATGAATGTCACAAAACATTTGACATTTACATATTTTAAACATATCAAGAAACCCATCACTTCTACTAAAGATGATTCCGGCGTTCGAAAACCTGAAGATGCAACTCTTAACGTTAACGTTAACGTTAACGTTGTGTGGCTCGTTGGTCTTGTGGTTAGCGTATCTGCTTCCAATGCAGAAGGTCCAGGGTTCGATTCCCGCTACAGTCAGAAGTTTTTTAACTTCTGATTTGGACTTAGGTCCATTAGTTCTTGTCTTAGGAGTTTGTAAACGGTGACTTTGGAGCCGTCCTAGCAACGAAGCACATAATAAAATTTTAGAGTTGTTCTGAATCGGCCTTGTTGATTCTGGCGTTGATTCGCGGGTGTTTGCACTGTCCATACCACTGATTGCTATATTTCCTATTATTAAAAATATCGATCTTTGGTTGGTTATCGCTCACTCGTCGATTGCGTCGGGGCCTGCAGGGTTGGCTTGGTCGCTTTGATTTAAAGTCCCCCACTGAAAATCAGTTATATAACTGAGTGGGTAGACTCTAAATAAAATTTATTTATTTATTTATTTATTTATTTATTTAAACGTTACGGCTGCAGTCCCTTGTAGCATGGCATTCAATTTCATACCTACCACAATCCTCATACAACGGTTGTCAACCCCTTGCAGGTTATAGCGATGCTTTTTTATTTTAAGGGTGTTGTTTAAATCCGGCCAACATGTACTTTGCAACTCGTGGTAAAACGTATATCAATTTTTTTTAGAAATCAATCCAGAAATTAAAAAATCCATCCTCGCGGGTTATCGAACCCTGGTCACCAGATTGCCGGTCGAGTGCTTTACACCAAAGCTACCGGTATGGTTTACTTAATAACATTGTTCATTCAATGCATTCATTCATTGTTGGTGCATTGTAGATCTGAATAGAATAGAACAGTACAACAACGATTCTGCTGCCTTTGAACTGACTTTCTTAAGATGATTAAAAATGTCCATACTTAACGCAGGTATGAGCGAATGTTTATTTCTCAATTTCATTAATCGGGAAACACTCCCCTAGGAGTACGTGATTTTATAGGAATCAATCCAGAAATTAAAAAATCCATCCCAGCGGGGTAGGTAGGGGTAGTACACCTATGGGAGTGTTTACCGATTAATGAAATTGAGAAAGAAAAGTGTATCAATCTGTGGCACTAGAATGGCATAAAAGAGCTTCATAATAATTCTCACCTGTAATCGTTGTTCTGATGACAGTGGTAGGCGCGTTGTTGCACGACTTCGACATTTGAATATGTTCGACTCCAACGGTCACCCGTCCCGTGTTCTTGGCTTCCTGTGTTCCGAGACTGTCAGTTTGTTGGTAGTCAACCTGCAACCAACACAACTGAACAAACTGGAAGATTAAGTGCGATCCAGTGCACACTATTTTATATCCATGACATTACTAATACCGACCAAGGTATACTGATACTTTAACAGCCAGTATTAAATTCAGGCTTTTCAGCACGGGGGGGGGGGCTTTTTAATATCCTGGGGGGGGGGGGGCAATGTTCCCCAACAATAGCGCCGCAGGCGAAAATTGTGAAAATCAGGTTTTTGGAGTGCGTTTGGTGCGTTTTAGAAAAAAGTAGTGGGCTGAATGCAATACAAAAATAATGTAGTTTTTGTGCAGTCGACTAGAAACAAGAAACATTGTGTGTCAACTTTTATACGATTATATGATTATCACGTGTGTTCATATACATTGAATTACTAATTCTTTTTCTGAATATAGGCGTATATTGAAAAATATGCTTAAAATATGATATTTTGTTGGTTATCGACTATCGCTCACTCGTCGATTGTGTCGGGCCTACAGGGTTGGTTTGGTCGATGACTGAGTGGGTAGACTCTTAATAGGATAAAATAATAAATTTTTAAAAATCATCCCGGTGGGGCAAACGTAAGCTCCCGATGAGGATGGGGGGGGGGGCGAAGCCTGAATGCCAGAATTCAACACTGTTAAAGGGGCTAAAAACCCCAAAAAATTATTTTTTACCACGTGATCTATAGCACAATATTACACTTAAATGACCGTTTTAAAAATTATATCTTGTAACTGTGATTTTTACACGAATTTTTTAATTTTTTGATCCAGAAATTGGCGAAAATTGGTGTTTTGGAAATTCTCCTAAATCGGCTTAAACCTGCTTCTTTTTTGGTCCACATAGATACTAGAGCATAGTACCAATCTAAAATGCCCCTTTATAACATCGTGTCTTGAAACTGTGCCCAAATATACCCTCAAACACGCAAAAATATTCATTCCAAAATCACACCCCAACTTGGTAATCAGCATATTTTGGACCGAACTACTTGCTTAAAGTACAAAACAAAATAAATAGAATTTACAGAAAAGGCTGTCGAGTACGTCAATAATGGCCAATATTTTTGGATCAAAATCCTCCAAGGTCACGGGGCATAAAGATCGTCCCTATGTTATTCTTATGGAGGTTTTTGCCGATGGGACCTAGCTCGAAAAATGTCATGTTTCACAATTTTTTGGGTAGGTCATGGTGGCCCCAATAATTTTCTGTTAATTGTTAAATTCGTTACTAGTCGGTCTGAATGAAATATATTTTTGAGATTCGCGGTTAAATACCCTTATAACAGCTATAGGTTAGTGCTCAACATAAGTATCTATTCCATGTTAGTGGTTCTTCTTAGCGACCAATTACACAACAATGTAAAATACCTCATGCTTCAAGCACTTACTTTACGTGAACATTGTTGACGGTTATTGACAAAGAGGCTTAGGCCTACATATCAAAACCTTGACTTCGATGAATTCCAGTTAACTATTTTCGTTTTCTTTGAAACGTATTTGTAAATCAATATGGTAGATCCACAAGTTTTATCAGAATCACCGGGCACAAATGTAGCCGTGCAAACGCAACTTCGTGGTTCTCTTATACCTGAGTTAGCCAGTGCCCTGTCCTCGTCCGCTCGCTACGTAACACGACATTGGCAGACGAGGTTTTAGGGGTAGGACATGGCTCGCTTGACGTAGGGGATGCTGCGACCACACATAGCAACAAAGCGACTCTCAGAGTTTCGCGGGCCATTCTCTTGTAGTCAGCCACTTTCAGTTAGAAGATCGCAACACAACTGTTTGGAGTTGGAACTGACAGCTCTCTTCACAGAATGTGAGCGTGGGTGTAGGATGCAACTGCTGGATAACAAGGATACGCGATGTCTGTGGAGTGGAGCTGTTATCTCGAGGATGAAGCCTGCAGGATGTAGGTCCGGGATAACATGAGGCGACTATAAGATAAATATTAGCCCTAACCTATTAATAAACATATCAAAACATGTTTGGCTGAATAAGTACGTATTTTCGTGAACGATATTTTATAGCCTTCAGGATGGATGAGCGTCTTTAGTTCATTGTCTTTTTTTCCTACGACCAATTTTCGTTTCGTTTTGCTATACGTTAACAAAAAACCTATTTTTTTAGAGATGTGCAAAGTTTCTACTCATCCCAATGAATTAACCAATTAACAATGCAATGCTGTAAACAACACTAGCAAATTTTCAAGTAAGTGTTTTAACTTTTGAGTTCATGTATTTCCACACAAGAAAATCTAGCGGACCTTGTGCTGAGTTAGAAGGGTTTCGGGGAACTTACTACTATATAACAAGTAGTTTTATTTTGGTGTCACATATTTTACAGAAAAATATAGTAAACAAGACAAATGTTTAGGTTCAATCTTTGAACATAATTCTTTCACCTAACCAGGTCATCAATACAAAATAAAAATACTTTAGAATGAAGCAGCAGTTATTAGTACATAAATAAGGGGTTAATGAGTACCCGAAATTTCGAGTCTAATCGAGTATTTGCTACTTAAAATCTAGTATCAAAACATTAATGGGTTTGGTGGAGGTGCCGGGTTGCGCGCGTGAACACATGTCGCGCTCGTGTAACGTTATCGTGTTGTATATCTCGTTGTACGGTGGTACCATTGAGTGGTGGTACTTTCGAATATCCCCCGTCTAGGCCGGGGTAGAATCTGGCCGAGAGCATGGCTCTGTTTAATCGCAAAAGGCGAGAAAAGAGGCGCGAAGTCTATCTCTCAAACATCAGCTTGTAGGCCTACTTATAGGAGTATTTTACTCCGTGAAACTAAAGGCGAGCTCTGGCCGGCGAAGTGAGAAACTTCCTTCTTTCCCGTTACTGGTTCTGTCCAGTACGGTGGTGTCCTCCCTAGGCTGGAGTGGCGCATTATGACCTAACGGTTGAAGCGCCCTTAAATCCCAAAATCAAAACTATGTAATATCTTTGCTCAAAACCAAAGATACTGCCACACATCCCCTACGCAAGAGTGGTGGATAATGACCTAAAGGTCAATAACTTACATTACCAAAACACGAAAACAAGCTAGGAGAATAATTTAAGTGGACCTTGAAAATAGCGCTTAAAAAATACACAGCCATGGCGAATCTATGGCAAATCTGTTTTCTACACTATTTAAGTGGCTGTGGGGAAACAAAACAGCTCTATCAATAATTAATTGCAATGTCAAAAATAGTTTCAGTGTAAAGTTCGGAACAAACATGTTTTTCAAAATCAAACAGTGAGCAGGCCAACGAAATGTTTCGTTTAACCCAACCTTTTCATTTAGATTTACAATAGCTTCAAATATCTCAGCACAAACTCCAAATCAATCGCACAGCAAACCTCACAAGTGACTCAAAATGGATACATTCACCACCACCTACAGACAAGACTACCTATGGCCGTACGTGAAGACCATGGCAGTGCGTCCAGGCCCGAGCGTGCAACAGCCGGCCGGTCTTCTGGGGCCCCCGATGTGTGGCTGCCACGACTGGTGCAAGCGCGGCCCCACGGGTCCCCTGCTGGAGCCCAAGCTCTTCTCCGCGAGGACGGGGCCCCCGCCCGACACGGACACCACGCGCTACGACCAGCCCAACGTCTACCTGCAGAAGCTCCACGAGAAGTACCCCTACCTGTACAACGTGCTCAAGTACGCCCCGCCCGACGACATCATGTCCCGCGTCTACGCGGACCGCTACCGCTCGACCTACCAGGTGGACTTCTGCAAGGACGGGATGTTCCCCTCGGACGAGCACGACCGTCTCCTCGCCGTGTCGGGGGTGTGCGGCCAGGGCCCCTTCACCGAGACCGTGAACCTGCCGGGGGATCCCTGCCGGCCGCAGATGCGCGCGCCGATAGCCTTCAGGCCGGCCGTCATCAGCAACATGGGGTCGGCGGGGGGGAAGGGCGGGGGGAAGGCCTGTCCTCCCCAGGTGTACCGGCCGGGTACCAGCGAGTACGCGGACACAGTCAGCAAGCTGGGCGGGATCATAATGAGGGATAAGATGCACTACCACGGTGGCAGGGGGGCGGGGAAGGCTGTCAAGTCCTAAGCAAGATGCACTATCACAAGATGCAATATAAAAATGTAACATGAAAACAAAAAATAGAAAAAGTGATGAAACCCTAAACACATTGTGTATTGTTATGTCTCTTACAATATAGTTTTCAAGATAGATTAAGTATAATAATATGTATCTTCCCTTGTCTGGGCCCGGAGTAAAATTCGACCCAGAGCATGGCTCTGCTAATTGTAAAAGGCGAGGAAAGAGATAAAGTCTATCTAGTATACATCAGCTGCTAAGTATAGGGTAGTATATTACTCCCAGAACAGAAAGTAGAGGCGAGATCTGGCGGTCGTCGTTGGGGACCTCTCCCCCGTCATTTGCGTCCTCCCCATCGACGACCATGACAATACGAACTATGACAAAGACGATGACGACCACTACCTGACAACCCCCCTTTCCTTCCCCTGCCTGAGTCTGGTTTTGATCAGAATAGGATTTTCCTCTACAAATCTACAAAACCCGTAGACTAGGGTGAGTCATTTAGACGAATGGTTGACGCGCCCATAACCTAAAAAAATCACTGCTGCTATTTCCATCGTCGCCATCTTATATGTGACAACTTTCTTCCTCACATAATGTCCACAATCACCCAGTCTCGTTCCCTCCTTACGCCCTCAACCCCGTCTAAACACCCCACCCCACCTCATTCAACCAGATGCAACGCCAGTGCCCGGTGTTTGGGCAGTCTCGAGTCCCCTGTGGCTGGATCTGATCACCACCCACATGTCGTCTATATACATTCATATCCACCCATATCTCGTTGATGTCGAAAATTATATCCTTCGTTGTAAAGAAGTTTCATAACAATACGTTGAATAATTTTTTGTTTATTTGGGTTAAGGACCGTCAACCGCTAGATCATAATGCGCCACTTTTAGCCTAGGGAAGGATGGGAGGAGGGCCCATGCTGATCAGAACCAGCCACGGGTAGGGGTAGGAAAGAGGGGGGTTTCTCACGTCGCGATCGTCATAGTCTTTGTCATCGTTCGTGGTGTCAATATCATCGTCGTCGGGAAGGTGGTCAAGGGAAGGGGGAGGTGTCCCCGACAACGATTTCCCGATTACGCCTCTAGTTTCTGGTAGTAAAATATTCCTACTAGCTGATGTTTGCGAGGTGGACTTTTTCTCTTGAATCGCATTTTACGATTAGCAGAGCCATGCTCTGGGTCAATTCTACCCCGGGCCCAAATTATCAAATCTGTCAAAAAACGAGAAAAATTAAAGTGATACTAGTATAAAAGGTTTAAACAATAACATAAACATACAAAGTTATCAACTCCAAGCATTGTTTTTTTTAAATGCATAAATTTATTCGCCCAAAACTCACACGAATGGTGTTGATTGAAAAGGGTCTTTACATAATTATGTCTAGCTTTTCTTTACAGATGTATTTCACATATGTATGCTAGAACATGTTGCGCGCACCCTACGTTGTTGAAGAACGTGGTGGGTCTTAGTGTTGACACGCACTCGTCGCTGTAGTTCGGCTCTCCCGGATTCCACTTGGCGTAGGGTGTTGACTCAGACGGCATTGGCTCACCTTCAACAAACACCCAGGTGGTTATAGTTACCGTTACAATGATTCACTACAAAAATTAAAGCACAAAAATAAATTAATAAAATCAAATTGTATTTATAGAGTCTACCCACTCAGTCACCTACGTGATTTTCAGTTGGGTTCATCAATTTTTAAATAGGTTCAACGTAGCCATGTCCACGCCGAAGCTACCGACGCGCAAACAATGGCCAACCAGAGACTGGCATTTGAAATAAGAAACACAAATCAAAGTAATTGGGCACGATCCGACGACGTGCATGGTTCATTTAGAAAGTTATGGTTCCATCGAAAATACAAAAAATGTGTTAATTTGTGATTACAATCGTCTACTTTACTGTTTTGTTTCCTTGTAACCGGCTACTAAGGGCATGGCATGGCGTTAAAGCAATTTTGAAGGGATGTTCGAGGGCTGTTTAAGACGACTCAATCCCTTCCATTCAACTTAACGACTGAGGAAAACCTCGAGAAAATCTTCAGTCAGGATTGCCGGTCTCTACGGGAAACGGCACCTCCCGAATCAGAGCCAACACTGCACAATAACAAATAAATGTGTGATTTAATTGACTGTACCATAAACTATGATTAGTACTTAAAGGACACGCGTGATATCCACACTTACCTAACACTGAGACCCATACACGGTTAACTAGATGTACTCCAATCAACACGTTGGTATTATGCTGCGAGCCCGGAGAATTGGGGTTCAGGTTGAACAACGTCTTGACCACTTCCACTTCTTCCATTGAGTTGATCACCATGAGGTGCCCGCCCTCGGCCTCGCATCTGCCACGTGCGACGTTCCACGTGGTGACGTCGTGGTGGAACTTGTAGTACCCCAGCCCCGCGTACAACGTGTAGCCTCGTGGTGCTACCTTGACAGGGGGCGGGGTGGTTGATGTCACTTCCTTGCTGCTGGAGTGTTGCGGGGGAGGGGCTGGAATATAGACATTTGAGGATTGACGAATAGGTTCAATATTTATTATGACCATTTGCAAAGTAACAAGATAAGGGTGGTAAATATTAACTTATTAAGTAAAGTATCAGTATTTTTTATTTCCTCTCATTTTTAATGCAAAATTGGTAACCTTAATTTGCTCTTGTTTATTACAGAAGTATTGAAGAAAATATAGAACTTCCAATATTGGGTAAACGGAAATGATCTTCTGACCATTGAGTTGGTTTCCTGATGGGACCGCAGATCTTCAAAGTCCCCTAACTTCAGTAGTACCGATACACTAGAGAGGTTGGGTGGAGCCATCTATATGACTGATTAAAGCCATTTTATGTGACTATGCAGTTATCTATCGCTAAGCGGCTGCCAAACGATCAACATCTTTGCCTAACTCGGAACTCCCACTGCCCTACTTTATTGCTAGACCTGCCACACGAGCAACAAAATAAAGAAACAGTGGTGACACCTACTGTTGTGATTGGATATCAACGATCACGTGATACTTTGAAGAGATCTGATTGGAAGTTGCTAACTTGTATTGCCAAGTAGTTTAGAATGTTGGACATTTTTGGGGTGTTGCCGGGATTTGAGCAATTCGACTTGACCGTTTGGCGAGCAGTCGGCAACATGCATGTTATCAAATGCACAAAAACTCACATCAACTTTGCTGGACAACAAAGTTGGCCAACTATGTTGATCGTTTGGTCTAACTAAACGATTGGCCAGACTGTGTTAGATTAACAATTGAGATTGTTGAACCAGATCGCATATGGAAGGACATTGTGGGTTTATTATAGTTGACACATTTTTAAGTGGGTGGAGAAACATCCCGACATATAACTTGTAGGCTATATGGTACCAGGAATCAATGAAGCCTTGTGGTCAGTGTATCAAGACAAGAGTCGGTTTACCTGTAAAGTGGAATGTCGTCTCTAGTGAGTTCCTGTGTTTCTCGCACACTTGAGTCCTCTGGTCCACATCCACCTCCCACTCTTCTCCCGGCTGCTCCTCATCCTGCTTGAACGAGACCTGCAAGATATGAGTAAATACAATAAATAAACTCCTATTTGAGGCATATAAAAGCAAAAGAGTCTTTCTCCACAAAAATCGAAAATGAGCCAAATACACCAAAATAAAGCAAAAAACAATGTCTGTGGCACGATTGAGTCGTTTAGAAGCAAAAAAAAATTTCTCCTGTGTATATTTGCATGTCACATAACTGATTTTCAGGAGGGGAGCTGACCAAACATTCTCTGTTGGCACCGACACCACCGATGAGCAATCAATGGCCAACCAGAGCCAACCCAACTCGTTGCCCACGATTCACACGAAGCTATTTTGTGCACGATGTTGCGTAAGTGGTGTATAGTTTAAACTAGGAAAACGCTTAAGTCCCGCCGCGTTGTTGGATGAGTGTAATTGGTGCATTGAGCTGCCATGTGTTATGCGAATTTTCTGTTGTTCTGTGAAAAAATCATTACTAAGTTGAAATTTTTTTTAAATTAAATTAAATTAATTTTTTTTTTTTTTTAATCGTAATCGTTAAAAAAATTGTAAAATTGCGATTTTTATAAGAAATAATTTCTTGATTGCGCTCAAATTTAACACTAATATATTAATTCATAAAATGAAGGTTCAGCGAAAAAATCATTACAATCGGATAAAGCATGTAGGTGTTATAAGTCGAAGAAATTTTTTAAAAATCGAAAAAAATCGTAACATTGCGATTTTCATGAGAAATTTTTTTCAGATTGCGCTCAAAAACGTGGGCAGTTCTAAGTTCAGAAAGTTCAGAGATTTCGAAGTCCTCCATAAAATTTCATAGCAATCGGAGTATCGGTTTAGCCGGAATCGTGTGGACAAACAGACAAAAAAAAGAAAGAAAGAAAAAAATCATTCCGGATTTCTTTCTCCAGTGTAGTAGAATGGAATCTTCGCTTCGCTCGCTACGCTCATCCAACAAATAGCTTTAATTTGACACGGTTAAGTTACATACCATGTTCTTTAATTGGTTAATTTAGGCATAATATTACATATTTACGTGTTCATACTTTTATTAATTTTTTTTGTAAACAATTGATAATTCCACACACAGGATTTCAATCCATTTCTTCTTTCCCAGTATTATTATTGTTATTGCATGTACTACCTGTAATATTTCTTAGCGTAAATAAAGAATATGATATAAACATTAAAACATCATTAGTGAAAACAAGGAAATGAAGTTGTATTATTTTATTTTATGAGACTTACCGTAGACTTCCAATAGCCCGTCTCTTGGCGCCGACTCTTGAAGGAGACTTGCATAGACGACGAGACGCATTGTGGTTCGCTGTGTCCCGCCACTGTGTAAACAGCTGAGCACAGAAGTACGGCCAATGTACCAGGAAACATCGTGGACGAACTCCTGTGCACTAGTGGACTGTTGATTCAAATTACCCGACGTCTCGGACGTAGCTGTTGAAAGATTCAAACTATCGAACGCTATAAAATAATAATTCATAGAATAGATTGTGAGCAAGAGGCCTTGAGATAAAGGGTCAATGTTGAAACATTAAAACATAATGAAATTATAAAGAATTTAACGATATTTTTGGAATGTGATAAAATGAGACAAATATGACGTAATTTAAATCATAAATCTGGATTATTTTTTTCTAGTCTTCTCAGCTGTCGCCGAGTCTGCTATCAGGGGTTCGCCGCATCGGATGACGTCAAGTCACCCTACAAGACTCCTGAGGAACGTTAATTGGAAAATCTTTGAATATTATTAATCTTATGCTCGCATATCTGATAGGATTATTGATCGTATTAAGAATATTAATAAATATTGTGTTACATGTGTGTGTTGCATATATTAGTGTAGTATATTCTGTAATGAATTTGTTGTTAACAAAATAACCGTAGGTTACCTGTCCAGGAATAACCTACACCTCCCTGTGTGGTATACTAACTAGGAAAACGCTTAAGTCCGCCGCGTTGTTGGATGAGCGTAATTGGTGCATGAGCTGCCATGTGTTATGTGAATTTTCTGTTCTGTGAAAAAATCATTTACTAAGTTGATGATTTTTTAAAAATAATTTAAAATAAATAAAAAATAAACTTTAATTTTTAATTTTTTTAACTAATCGTAATTTTAAAAAAGAAAAAATCGTAAAATTTCGATTTCCATAAGAAATAATTATTCGATTGTGCTCAAATTTTACACGAATATATAAATTCATAAAATTAAGGTTCTGTGAAAAAATCATTACAATCGGATAAAGAATGTAGGTGTTATTTGTCAAAGAATTGTTTTAAAAAAGATAAACCCCGTAAAATTGCGATTTTTATGAGAAATAATTTTTCGATTGCGCTTAAATTTTCCACGAATATATAAATTCATAAAATAAAGGTTCTGTGAAAAAATCATTACAATCGGACACAGCGTGTAGGTATTATAAATCGTTTTTTTTTTTTTTAAATCGAAAAAAAATCGTAAAATTGCGATTTTTATGAGAATTGTTTTTTCGATTGCGCTAAAAAACGTGGCAGTTCTAAGTTCAGAGATTTCGAAGGTCTCAATAAAATTTCATTGCAATCGGAGTATCGGTTTAGCCAGAATCGTGCTAACAAACAGACAAAAAAAAAAAAAAAAAAAAAACAAAAAAAAAACAAAACAAAACAAAACAAAACATTCCGGATTTTTTTCTCCAGTGTAGTGAAATGGAATCTTCGCTTCGCTCGCTACGCTCGCTACGCTCATCCAACTATATGGCCAAGCCATTTTTGTTTTATGATTTCGAGTTTAAAATTTTTACTTTTTTACCACAAAAATCGTTGGCTTGGCGCTCGTCAACAGGCGACATGATCTTACTTATTTTCAAAGCGAAACTAGGGAGAAAGAATAAAAAGCTTGGCTCAACTCCTATATCTTACAGCATTCACAGCCGATACTTTTGAAGGAGAGCTTGGCTGCCGTTTTTTTTTTTTTTTTTTTTACAAATTTTTGTATTTGTGGAGATATTACATCTTTTTGTTGTTTGTTTCCTATCAAGGCGTAAATGATGGACATTTATTAAATCTGTTCAGTTCAGAATTGTTTTTTTTTACATTTTTGGGCCCACGGTCCCCCCAAGTTTGCCCCCTTGTATTTTAAGCGCTAGATATTATTAATGGTTAAGACCATGTTTAATTTCAAGCCTGTACAAAAAATTATTATGCCTGAGTAATTACTCGTTTTGATTTTCATTTTGATTTTCCCCGGTCCCTATTGCACGGTTTTGGTTTTGAAAGCAAAAGTGATTGCGCATGAGGGACATCTAAGTGTGGCCTAAGTTTCAAAGTTCTAAGATGAACCGTTTTCTCTGTATAGCGTCTTATTCATAAGAGTATAGAATTATCAAGTTTTTGATAATTTTGATTTTCTCCGGTACCCGTTACCCAATTTTGCTTTCCATATTCAAAAGTGATAAAGAATGAGAGATATCTTAATGTATTTCACCTTTGAAACTTCTCAGTTGTAGCGTTTTCTTTGAATGATTCATTTTTTAAAGTTCATATATGTTTTTTGTCATTTTTGGGCCCATGGTCCTCCCCAAATTTAGCCCCTTGTGTTTTGGACGCTAGATATTTTATAATGATTAAAGTATTTTCATTTCAAGAATGTACAAATTACCACGCCTGAGTAATTACGTGTTTTGATTATCATCCCAATTTTGATTTTCTCCGATCCCTGTAACCCGATTTTGGTTTTGAAAGCAAAAGGCACTGCGTCTGAGGTACATCTAAGTGTGGTCCAAGTTTCATTGTTCTAAGATTTACTGTTTTCTCTGTAAGGCTCAATATAGCTCCGCGGAGAATTAGGTAGCTAGCCAGCCGGCGAAAGGTTTTCGACGATTTTGAGACACTTTTTTAACACAGAACGGGTTATCGGATCGGGTTGATTTTTTTGGTATGTCATGGACCATATATCAGGTCATATACCGAGTTTCAAGATTGTAACTCTTTCGGGGCGGCGAGTGCAGATAGTTGAAAACCCCCCAACTCGAGGAGCTATATACTGGGCCGCGAGTCGTCGTCGCCTAAACAGTCGCATGCGCTTGGCTGCGGGCGACGACCGTCGCGCTAGATTGGTAGCTTATTTGGAAACGGTAATAATAGTTGAGAGGGAACTGGTGAAGATGTTTTGACGCCAAGGAGAACCTTAAAAAGAACCTCTCCAGGAAATCTTGTGCTTAGAGAATTGAGATTGCTGATCCCGTTGTCGAACCTCCGAATATTATCAGTTAACTTATTCTTGTGTACTTTTCCAAATAGTCCAGAATTAAATTATAGAAAATCACAGTGGTTCACATCTCAATGTAATTGGTTTCATTGCAGATTAGGCCTATAAGCATTCGCCAGTTGTTTGTTTCTGCAACGAGCGTCCAAAGCTTATTAACCCCATGAAACACACTCATTTCCCACGAATTTCTCTCATTAAAGGTTTTAATTAACTGCTTACCCAACATAACGCGAACAATTCGTTGTAATCAACGGCTCGTCCTTTTTATCTGTACCCGTGACCCCAGCCAGCCTCAAGGGTCAATTTTATTTAATTAGTCCTAACCAATAAACAACAGAGCAAGCTCCACAAGTGTGATGTAGGCATGTAGGATTATAATAAGCTGCAGAATTGTTTCCGTCATCAAAATAAAGAATATGAATATATTAATTATTAAACACCTAAGCATACACATACATTTACGTGAAACTAATTAGACGAGTGAGCGCAGCGAACGTAGTCTACAACGCTACTCGATCGGGCCTTGGTCGTGATTAATTCTGTGTGTTAAAAATGTTAAATGTATGTTAAATGTCTGTCTGTCCGGTCCCATACGGCCGAACGGCCAAATAGACTGAGCTGAAATTTTAAACAGACATCCATGACCAGGTAACTGAGAACTGCTAACAAAATGAGCACAATCTGTTGCGATTTAAACCTGCAAGAAATAAAAAACTGAAAAATACGTCGAAATGTATCGGAATTATTTTAACGACAATGGTTTTCATTTTGAAATAATATTTTTTGTTTGTTATTTACCTGGCTGTGAAATGCCGTGTCCAAGGTTAATCGAATGTTGGACGTCAAGGTACCCCAAATTCCGCTCGTAGATTGAGTAAACCTTGCAATATTTTCACGTATTTCGTATTGGCTATGTTTTTCATAGTATTGTCACAGATGATGGACTTCACTACGTTATATACATTTCAAAACATGTTAAATAATTTAAAAAATACAATCCAGTAATAACAAAATCTTTCCCGACTATTGAACCCACGTCTCCCACATTTCGGCTATAAGGGCGCTTTAGCCAACTCGACTAGGGAAACGCCAAGGTCGTTGTTAGACGAGTGAGAGAGTCATGTGTTGAGTACGCGGGAACATTTGCATTTAAGTTTGATTATTATATTCGTATAAATAATCACACAGATAACAAAAACTTGTAGAAATACAGCCAAACCTTACACACTCAAAAGAAATGAGATCTAAAAAAAGGGCCAAGCTCATCTACCCTTCCACATTTGCGCATTCTTAATTCATAAACGTACAGTGTCCCATAACAGCATCCTCGAAAAGCTTGGCAAAAGAATTTGCGATTATTAATTTAAACGTAATAGTTCAACCAAGTTCTTTTTTCTAATTAATTTAAACGTAATAACATGCAAATTTTATTTTGCCAAGCTTTTCGAGGATGCTGTTATGGGACACTGTACGTTTATGAATTAAGAATGCGCAAATGTGGAAGGGTAGATGAGCTTGGCCCTTTTTTTTAGATCTCATTTCTTTTGAGTGTGTAAGGTTTGGCTGTATTTCTACAAGTTTTTGTTATCTGTGTGATCTCATTACTTTTTCAAGTTCCATTGTAAAATTATTTGTTAAAATATTATAATTTTATCAAAGTTGATTTAATTTCTATGGTATTAGCAATAACAAAAGGATGTAAAAATATCTAGACCCGGATTCATGTACATCCTGGGTATAGGTGGTATAACCATGGTATAACGACGGTATAAGGACTGGACCCCAATTCTTGAGTTCGTGGGAGATGAGTTGAAAACGCAATTAGAAAACGAAGTCGTTTTCGTTTTCGAAGGAATTGGTATTCTTGAACGGTATCGTGGAAAACGTCATGGGCTGTTATTTACGTGGATGGAGGTTCACGAAATCCAGACAAGAGCTCGAAAACGTTCTATATTTATTCTAGATGGCAGTGCCTTCATAAACGCGGGCCAATCGAAAGACGAGTTGCATGAAATGATTTGATTGTTGCAATTATGTAAACAAACAGATGATCACGCTCATATTCGACACCTTGCTTCGACATTGTGTGTAGTAGCAAGCTGACTTTGATCATGGCTCAACATGGCTAAGAAGTATAGGATATGTGTATTATTTCGGAACATTTTTGTATAGCCTTGGTGGACAATCATACTATTGTTTATCTGCATTAGGCTTTTAGTAATCAAAACTAGTTATTTGTGCGGGAAGTGTGTCAGAACTATGTTGTGCTGGCCTAGGGCTGGCTAGGCTTGTCAAACATGTAATGTAAGTAATAATTTTATCTAGTCCTATAGCCTAATGGAACTTTAGACCTACACTGTTGTATTATAAATAATTTTCTACATCTGGGCCTAGGTCAGGGACGGTTTCTGATTTGTTTTATGAGAGTATAATGACAACTTTTCTCATTTCACACATAGAAGCAAAATTTAAAATGTCCTCCATTTGTTTACGTATCGCACTTTCCCGCCTAACTCTGCTTATACCGTCAACAAGTGTCAAGTAACTATGGTTACTTGTTGATTGTATGCCTAGTGTTTAAGGCTTATTTAAAACCTTTATTTAGAAGCCTTCCAGCAAACTTTTTCAACTTTTTTTTCAAAAGAGACTATATTACTATAACCTTAATGTCCATGTAAAATATGAACATTGTAGCCCCACCCGTCTGGTCAGAATCGCGGGCCGATTGAAACTGACGAATTAGATGTTAGCAGTAGCTAACATCCTTAAAGTGATTTTGAGCATGTTTCAAGCCATTTTTTCACCAAGAAGGAATGGTCGTACCCCAATAAAATTTGGCATGTGTTGTCAGGTACCTAAATCCCCTCGATTGTGATAGTTTTCAAGTTCGCATCACGTTACATGACGGCTGGGTAACACCTCGAAATCACCCCAACTCTGCTTGGTGTATAAGGTGATTGAGTGTGTAGCGCACCGCGGCTTGGCTGCGGCGCCCTAACGGGCACCTAGATAGGGTATTTAAGTTTTGGTCATAGTTTAGGCCATAATGCCTTTGAGTATAGAACCTTTGCTCCACTGTAGCCTATAGACCGTTAGGTGACTCTTAATCCCCCTCCCCACCCCTCGAACTAATGCTACCATATGTTTTCTTAAAGGAAATTAATCGTTCTTTCCATTTCTGCCTGTTTGCCAATTGGCAGCTGGGGCGTTTAGACGGTAGGGGTGTCCAAAGTCACATATGCAAATATATGTTAAAATATTTTTTCTAATGCAAATTAATCTTCATTTTATAATTTGATTGCAAGACCTAACATCATACATGATGTCAAAACATAATACACCTACTGATTTTCTATATGTACACACAGGGTTGTCCAAAAAGTCACAAAATAGTATGAAACTTGTGGCGGCCATTCTTTCATCTGTACGTATATAACCCCCTCGAACTTATAACAGTGTGTGTTTTCTCACAGTTGAAACTATGTTCTTCTCATGCATGCATGTTTGTCAGTTAACATCTGAGGCGTTTAGACGGTAGGGGTGTCCAATGTCTCATAAGCAAACATATGTTCATATATTTTTCCTAGGTAAAGTTTCAAAATTCAAAATTTTGGACAACCCTGATAGAAATTATAATTCTTTGCTAGGCCCACATACAATACGTATTCTTAGACAGGTTTACTGATTTTAGTAACATTAACACATTTTTAGCACTTAAAAAAAGTTGTATATTAGCAATAATATAAAACCCAGCATTTTGGACAGCCCTTGAATTGTTTTTGCATAATTTATTTTTTAAATTCAGTGTTTTTTTTCATTTTATTATGTATAAAATAAAGCTTTAATGCGGATTATATGTCCAATCTTTAATGTTAAAGTGTATAAAACAGTAAAATCGATTATTATTAATTTTGGGCACCCCTTTACAAAAAGTGAAATCGCTTTTGTTTTAAAAAATCAAAAATAATGTGTTAAATGATAATTAAAAATAATCTTGGAATTTTATCAAAAACTTTGACCGTGATAGCAGGTCAAAGTTTCGCAACTTTCGACTTTGGACACCCCTGGAGGTCAAACGCCCCAGCTGCCAAGTGGCAAACAGGTGGATTATTAATCGTGATTTGTTTCTGAACAAAACTGCTAAAGTGAAAATTAGTTCGAGGGGGGGGGGGGGGAGGGTCGCTTCCTGAGCACCTAATGGTCTACTATGATAGGCTAGGGATGCCTATAAGGTAGGGGGAAGAAAAGGAATGTTACCGGGTACTCAACACATGGCTCACTCACTCGTCTAACAACGACTTTGGCGTTTCCCTAGTAGAAAGCTATGGCGGGCATCATGCTCATAATATACAGTGCCAAAAGTATTGACAAACTTTACTAGGGAAACGCCAAAGTCGTTGTTAGACGAGTGAGAGAGCCATGTGTTGAGTACCCGGGATCATTAATTGGATTTAAGTTAGGTAATTATATTGTGGTATAAATAATAGAGTTTTTAAGTTTAAGGGCACGTCAACTGGTACGGCCATAATGCACCACTTTAGCCAATGATAGGCTAGGGTACTCAACACATGGCTCTCTCACTCGTCTAACAACGACTTTGGCGTTTCTCTAGTATAATCTTTATACAAATATTTGTGGTCACAGACTCTAGTTGAACAGATAGGCTACACCCCAGGCCAAATGGAACGGCCGGAGTATGACCCCTAGAACAGGTACTTCCTCCAGCGTCAATGTATGAAAAATTAAAGACGATTCCGTCTGGGCTTGGGGTAGAATTGGCCCAGAGCATGGCTCTGCTAAACGTTAAAGGCGATTCAAGAGAAAAGGTCCACCTCGCAAACATCAGCTATAAGAGGGAAGTATATTATACTCCCCAAAACTAGAGACAAGCTATTTATAAATTAATTGAACTTAACACTGTTCTTAGGTGGGAAAATAACTTTTTTTTTACATTTACGATGTCTGCCTGTCGAAGAAAAGTTAAACTTTTTGAAATATTGCAACATAATTAAAAACTTATTTTCCCACCTAAGAACAGTGTTAAGTTCAATTAATTTATAAATATCATTTACCTGTTCTACTAAAAAATTCTTTTGAAATAAAGACAAGCTCTGGCAATCGTCGTCGGGGACACCTCCCCCTTCCCTTGACGACCTCCCCGACGACGGTGACAATGACACAACGAACGATGACAAAGACAATGACGACCACGACGTGAGAAATCTCCCTTCCTCCCCTTACCCATGCCTGGTTCTGACCAGCATGGGCCCCTCCTCCCCATCCCCTAGGCTAGAGTGGTGCACTATGACCTAACGGTTGACGCGTCCTTACTCCTTAATCCAAATGAACAAAAAAAAGATTTAGGCCTAGGCGAACAGAGAAAGTGGTTTATAGTTTTTTGGTTTCAGGGTGCGTCAACCGTTTGTCGTCGTTGTCGCCGTCCTATTATGAAAAAAGGTTAGTCCCATACGTCCCAATTTAGTTTTAGTTTGGATTAAGGGTGCGACAACCGCTAGGTCAAAAATCACCACTCTCGCCTAGAGGATACAGGGAGGAAAATCCCATGCTGGTGCTGGTCAGAAATAGCCACGAGTAAAGGTAAAAGAAAAGGGAGGGTTCTCGCGTCGTGGTCGTCATCGTCTTTGTCATCGTTCGTTTTGTCCTGGTCGTCGTCGTTAGGAAGGTCGTCAGAGAATATGGGGGGTCCCCGACGACGACTGTCAGAGCTCGCATTCTAATTTCGGGAAGTAATATAGTTCCCTCTTTACCAGCTGATGTTTGCGAGATAAAATACGTCTCTTTCCTCGCCTTTAACGATTAGTATACAGAGCCATGTTCTTGGCTAAAGGTTCTAATATGCACAGCTTAGGCAAACGGAAGCGTACCACCAAAGATTAGCCACATGACTAATCTTTGGTACCACTAGACTTCCTATAGCATAGGTTAGAATAAAGTAGGCTAGTTTATTAGATAAGATTGACATTATTGCACTGTTTCTTGTAGATCATCACCAGCCTAAATGAAGTGTATAATCCTTGATAGCCAGCATCACAGCATTGACAGAAGCCATGCATGACAAAAACAAAATAATAAACATTGACTTGGTTCAACTGATCGCGAACTTTCACGGTCTGTGTTCTATTTTACTAATGGGTTTCAATCTAGATTCAAATTTTTCACATTTTTATTTCTTGTGAGCTTAAATCGCAACGGATATTGCTCATTTTGTTAGCAGTTCTAAGTTACCTGGTCAGGGATGTCTGTTTAAAATTTCAGTTCAATCTATTTGGCCATTTGGCCGTATGAGCCCGGACAAACAGATAAACAGAATTAACTAGGGAAACGCCAAAGTCGTTGTTAAACGAGTGAGTGAGCCAAGTGTTCTGACTTCTAAAAACCGGTCCGTCTAGTCACCTTATTTAAACTGGAACTCACTCTGCAACAATAATTATTTAAATTGAACAATCAAAATGCGAATCGTGTTCAAAACGTATTAGCGGGAAACATTAACAAATTTCCAAGATAAAACAAAATCACCTAATTTTTATTTCCTATTTAACCCCCCTCAAAAATAATATGTGGGTGTAAAAATATAAAAACGTTCTAACCAACGGGCATCGAACCCCGACCCTCCGTGCGGTAGGCTAAATGCTTACCACTATGCCATGCCAGCCACGCAAATCTTGTCCCGCTAGCTGCTTCTAAACAAATGCTATCGATATTTTAAAAAATCACATTTTTATTTATTGTAGGATTAAATCGCAATAGATATAGCTGATTTTGTTAACAGTTCTCAGTAAACTCGTACCGGATGTCTGTTTAAAATTTCAGCGAAATCTGTTCAGCGGTTCGGCTGATTTTCGACGTACAGACAGACAGACACACAGAATCACAGAATAAGAGCCGTTTGAGTTGAATAGAGACACTCAGTCGCTCCGCTCCCTCGTTTAATCACGACAAGGCCCGATTGAGTAGCGTTATAAAATCCTCATTTGCTTCGCTCACTCGTCTAATGAAGGTAAATGACATTTATGTTGTTTTTAAGTGTCATTCTCTTCTTGAATTTATATTTTTTTAAATAAATAAGTGAAATAGATTTGAAGCCTAAAGTACCCCTTCTTTCACATGGCATAACTGATAATTGTTCAGTTGGGGACTATAATGAAAAACGCTCATAATCATCCCTCTTGCATGTTTCTGCTCAGACTCCCATCAACGATAGAGTAATGGCCATCCAGCGATCAGTATTCAAATTTAGGATGGGAGGTTGGCCATAATTAGTCCTTGGATGACGCCAGCATCGATAAGACAAGTCGGAACGTAGATTGTTGCTAAAACTTTGTGGTGGTTATTAAAATTGTTTTAAGAGTGATTATTTAAATAAATAAATAAATAAATAAATTCGTATTTAGAGTCTACCCACTCAGTTATATAACTGATTTTCAGTGGGGGACAGCAATCAACGAGTGAGCGATAACCAACCATTGATCGATTACTTTATAGATTAAGCATGCTGCTTTCAATCTTATCTGAACGAAAACAGTGATTAATGGTGTAATAAGGACAGGTGTCGAGACGCTGATTCTGGAGGTCGCCTGTTCGATTCCCTGCACCCAGCAAAACTGACTGAAAAGTGGTTTCTCAGGCCTTCTTTGCTCAGTAATAAGGCAAAACTGGGGTTGAGTCCTCTTAATTAAAAACACGTGAACTTAATTCGTACATTATTATTGTATTTAATTGATTAAAATAGTTATTTGTCATATGTTTTAATGACTGTTTTTTTTTTAACACAAATATATCGTGTTCCACTGATCCTCTGCATGTTTATTTTAAACACGAATATATCATGTTCCAACTGATCCTCTGCATGTTTATTTTAAACACAAATATATCATGTTCCACTGATCCTCTGCATGTGCTTTCTTGAGTCTATATTTTATTTATTTATTTAACGTCTATTATATTCAGTTATAAAAAATTATTAACAATATTCTGCGTCCCTCACATCACACTCTACATGACACTCGACTTAATTATACGAGAATGGATATATAAAAACAAAAAGACACAGACGTATTTACATCAATTTACTTCCAACAACACAATCAATCTAGCATAAAAACACAACTTGTGTTACATATATGGACAACAATATTCATGTTTCCCCGAGCATTCAATAATTTCTTATACACGGGTACAAGTACACGACAAGATACGACAGATACATTTGATTTAAACCTTGTACTTATACATCTTAACAATACATTTCATAAATCAATTTAAAACCCGTATCATGTTACAATCTAATACCTCTGTCCATATGTATATTAGAAACAGACAACCAACATATTTTTCCAACATTTATGAATAACAAAATGAATTAGCAAGAATTATGAGTATCAAACAGCAACTTAACTCATCACATTTCATAAAAGAACAACATTTTTATATATTAACTCAAAATAATTATTAACCGTATACATTTTATTATAGCACCAAGGTATCGGGCGTTCTCTATTCCCATTTTCAAGGCTATAAAGTACAAAAAGACATTGTAGAAACATGAAGTAAAAAACAAGCGAAGATAAAAAACAATGTTATTTTAATAATAAATTGGACGCAAACTAAAAAACAGGCTCCAGTAGTAATTGAAACAAAGGTCCTCTGCACGACCGGCAGATGCTCAAACAATCAGAGCTAGGGAGAAAAGTGTAACCCAAACACTAATCAGTCTAGTTGTTGCTTTCTTACACTCGATCAAAAGGTGGAGCTACTTTTACTGTCGAAAATACCAGCATACCAGTGTCATGGTCGCCTACTGTAACACCTACGTTAAATATAATTAATCATGTTTATGTAGAACATGTGAATACTTGTCGACATCGAGAAACGACAACATTTCGAGGGTGGGGTTATTAAGAGGAAGCAGCAGTGTGATGTTTTGTGTGTGTTGCTGGTGGTCTATCCTCAGCTGTGAAGGGGTCGTAGTCCTGAAGCCCTGCCCACTTGACGCTCTCATCCCACAGACGTAGAGCGAGGGCGGGGTCTCTGGCCTTGACAGAGGCGACTTTCTTCTTGCAGTCACTAAAACAGAACATCGTCATCATAAGAGGATGAATATGTCACATTGATTATCTGACAAATTAAAAATTATTTTTCATCATATCCATGCAACCCCCGAAAAATACACTCACCACCTCCCCACTGGCGAGTTACAAAAGTCTCCTGGCGAGTTGTCATATTCAATCCCTTGTCTCAATTTCACTGGTAAATCTGGCAAATTTTCTAAACCAACTTGCACATTGAAAGAATTTTGAGCTTTGAGCCACATTTTTCTTGTTTGTGAGATCAAAATTAAAATTAAAACTATGAATTAATAATATATTGTGCCTAGTAAATATACTCATAAATACTCCCTTATAAAATCATAAAAATAAAAAAACGCTTTGCGGGCCAATTCTGGAGGTATCCCCCCCCCCCCCCAGCCGGTCATTACAGTTTTTATAGTTGGTCCGCCCCAAGTTTTTTGGGCTAGAACTGCGCGTGGTTGGGTTACTAACAAGCTATACACACCTGTAGTAGAGTCCGGTCTCCTCGGCAGCCTCTTCCGCGACTGCGCAGTAGATTGTCGTCTGCGCGCCCTGCTCGGGTGTCTTCAACAGGTGGCTCACTGTGTTCTGCGCCTGGTTGGGTACTAACAAGCTACACACCTGTAGTAGAGTCCGGTCTCCTCGGCAGCCTCTTCCGCGACTGCGCAGTAGATTGTCGTCTGCGCGCCCTGCTCGGGTGTCTTCAACAGGTGGCTCACTGTGTTCTGCATGAGCCACCGACAACCAGGGAAGAAGTTCATGTGACGGCCGAGCTCCGTCTTCACCATTCCCGGGTGGAGGGCGTAGGTCGTCACTCCCCTACCTGAGAGATATACAGGTGTATGACTTTAAACTATGCCTGCCTGCCTGCGTGGGGATATGGATGTTCAAAGTTATTTTAACCCTGTAAACCCCTACAAAAAAATCATATAAGCTAATTAGTAACTGAGCAAATACCAAAAAGCTTAATACATTCGTGCGGTAATTTTTGTTTAATTTTTCGGCCTTTTTGCTATGTGGTAATACATATGGTAAATATATGTGGTGATTCATCAACTTTCTGGGTGTTGGCTACTATAAATCATAGATCAATGATCAACCCCCTCCTCCTCTACACCCTTATTTTACAACAGAACTCTGTTTTCGGGTAAAGTTTCCTCGTTACAAGCACCACTTCCAATTAAGATACAGGGTGCTAGTGCTAGATCATTAATGTCAAACAGCTTTAGTTTGCTTCGGTAACATTAAGCGTTAAAAGACTGGAGCTAATGATAGGCTGTAAATTTCAAGTTTCAGACAATCATTATGGTTTTTATGAAATGATAAGGAATGCAGTAGGCGTATTCAAAATGAAACTAGTATATAACAGGTTATAACGTTATAAATACAAATCATTGGACTTTCCACTGTTATTAATATATTTAAAATGTGATATTTCGACTACTTTACAGGAGTCAAATTGTTAGTTTGATAAAGACTCCTGTAAAGGAATCAAAATACCACATTTTAAATATACATATTAATAACAGTGGAAAGTCCAATGATTTGTATTTATAAAAGGAATGCACAACTCTGATTTGCTATTTTGTACAATGGTCTTTGTTGATGGGATGGTGTTCTTTGACATTCTTAACACAAAGGTAGTGAGTGATCTTTAAAGAAACAAAACTCGTTAAAACTTCAATTCAATGAGTGTTCCTGCGAATTCATGGGAGGTCGACAAATCACTTTTAACATTATTGCAAACGTACATTAGTTTTGTGGTAGGCTAATCTTATTTTATTTCTTCCCAAATGTTCACAGTTTTTATCTTTGTGAGATAATGTTTAAACTATCTGATCTATTCATACATTGACGATAGACTAGGTTTCGTGTAGCTACCACACATAAGTACATAAAAATAGGATGACACACGGAAGAGTATTTACCTTCTAAACGTTTGGCCAACTCTGTTGAGAACAACACGTTTGCCAGCTTGCTCTGCTTGTAAGCTCCCAGCGAACTGTACGACTTGTCTGAGTTGATGTCCTCGAAGTTGATGTTGCCGCCTGGAGACAGATTGATCGGGGTTATAAAGTGGGAGAAAAAAAATCATCCTTGACGTGATAGCAATTGATAATAGGGATTAGATTTAACAAGTATGGCTTAATGCAATGCACTTAATATAAGTATTTACAACTGATTATGAATTAATTTTTATCAATTAAGTGATGGTCCTACTTACTAGAGTGTATTTAGGAATTATTTTAGGTAAAATAAGTATGATATTTTCTTGGATGTATATCTATCTATTAACTGGCAAGATGCTAGCACTAGCAGTGTAGGTGTATTAACTTAAACAATCTTATATAGTTTCATTCATAGAGATGAATCTGAGAGGACGGGGGGGGGGGGGGGGCTAGTCGCTATTTTTTGTCTGTACAAACCTGAGATATTGGAACTAAAATAAAAAAGAATGTATTTAATTAATCGTAAGAGCTATTGTCGGAAGTGTTGGCGTACCCGTGTGTGCAAGAGAAGACACTGTCACGATGCGGGCTGGTGTGGAGTTAAGGATCCTCGGGAGTAGAAGCAGTGTGAACAGAAAGTGTCCCAGGTGGTTCACACCGAACTGAGTCTCAAAGCCGTCTTCAGTTACGCCCTTTGGACAAGCCATCACTCCTGAAATGTTTAAAACATTTTAGAATTAATTGTGAACCTAATTCATTTGGGATTTCTGGAAATATTTTTAATAATGTCGGATTTATTAAATATTTTATATCTTGTTGGCAAATTAAGAACTCGTAGTCACAAAAATCCTTTCGACAAGCCGTTAATTATCTTGGCTCAATCATTACATTGGGTAATACTATAAGAAAACCACTGCAAAACACGGAGGTGTGAAATGTTATTATTGTACATTGATTTATGTCAGCCTTATATAATAATAATAATATAATACAAAATTGACAATTCGATTCAATTCACATTTGATATACACCAGGAAAAGGCCAAAGTCGTTGTTAGACGAGTGAGCGAGTCATGTGTTGAGTACCCGGCGATAAGGTTTTGAGTTAAGTTGGGTTTTTTTCTTCCTTTTTTCCTTTTTTTCCTTTTCTTTTCATTCCCCACCCTTTTTTATATTTGATTCATTAATTAATAAATTTTATATCATTTTCATTTGTTAACAAAATTGTTGTGTTTAAATGCATTGTTGTTGTAATGCTAATATTTCAAATATATACTTAAATATATTTATTGTAGTTTCTGCATCTATGTAATTAGATTTATTTAGTTGTCCTCCTTTGTAAATCAGTTTTTATAACTGAATAGGATAGACGTTAATAAATAATAAATAATAAATAAATAAATAAATAAATAAATAAATAAATAAATAAATAAATAAATAAATAAATAAATAAATAAATAAATAAATAAATAAATAAAATGGCGCTTCAACTGTAAGCGCCACTCTAGTCTATGATAGGCTAGGGAGGAAAGACCCATGCTGGATCCACACTTATAGGTAAAGGAAGATAATGGAATGTTACCGGGTACTCAACACATGACTTGCTCACTCGTCTAACTACGACTTTGGCGTTTTCCTAGTACATACACAATTTCTTTACAAGAGGGTTCAATTCCAGCAATGCGTCGATTATTTGTCCCTACTTTTTATCTTTTGCAAGTCTTTCAGAGTCTAATCCAGAACCCTTAACATGACACAATGATGCGGGTTCCTTTTTTGACGTTCAGGTCTGCCCCCAAATACCCGACCCGATCCGAAATTTCGGGTACCCGCACACCAGTAGTATGTATTAGTACAAAGAATACTCACGTGTAAAACATATCGTTGGTGGACATTAACAAAGAATTTTGTATTTTCATTACAAGCGTAACTCGATCTGTTGACAGACTATGGTGATAGAACGCTTGCTTATATTTGCAACTTAGGTACAGCCGTACAACCTATACTTTATCTGTATCTACAGAGGCCCCAGTTTGCAAGGATCGGCTTTAATATTCCTTTCTTTCTTTCTTTCTTTCTTTCTTTCTTTCTTGTATATTCTATTCTTAGCTAAATTCAAGCCTGCATCAAATTATTATTGATATTATTATCTTCTGACATAAATGAGCCATATGAGAGTGTTTTTTACCACTTGAATATCACATGCAACAGTTTCTTTCTGCATTTAGTCCATTTATTTATTAGTTAGTTACTATATCGGCCTACATTAATTAAAATGTGCATTTCACGTTTTTGAAACTTTTAACAGTCATAAACATTAATTGTAATGGTGATTGTAGATTAATCGGCCGATCCACCCCCACCATTTTAGTTAGTACTTATGACCGTTACAAGGTTTAAAAAGTGAAATGCATATTTAAATTAATGTAGGCCAATATAGTAGCTAACTAATAAATAATTGGACTAAACGCAGAAAGAAACTGGTGCATGTGATATTCAAGTGGCAAAAAACACTCCAGTGGCTCATTCATGTCCAATGTCTATATAATTTATTCTTATGGTAACAACCAGACATTTTGTTTATTTTTCAACTGATCATTCACCCTTAATAAATATACATAATTATACATAACTATTAAAACGACAAAGTCGTTGTTAGACGAGTGAGCGAGCCATGTGTTGAGTACCCGGTACAATTCTCTTTCCTCCCCTACCAATGGCTGGTTCTAGCATGGTTCTACCTCCCTAGCCTATCATAGGCTAGAGTGGCGCATTATGGCCTTACAGTTGACGCGCTCTGATACCAACTAAAACTTAAAACCTTATCATTTATACCTTATATATCAACCAACTTAAATGCAAATGTTCCCGGGTACATGGCTCGCTCATAACGTTTCAAGTTTTAGTTTTCCATAAAGCAAAAGTTTGATTACTCCCTGATTTGCTGTTCCTGATTTTTGGCAAACCTTATATTCGTTTGATTGGGATCGTCTAACTAATCATTTTTTTCCTTTTTTAATGATTTTTTTCCCACCACTTTTATATATATGATTCATTATTATTGATTGAATTTAATATCCTTTTTATTTTTAACCAAAATTGTTGTGTTTTAATTCATTGTTGTTGTATTATTACTATTTGAAATATTTACTTAACTATAGTTCATTGTTGTGTTGTTGTCCTCCTTTCTAAATCAGTTTTTATAACTGAATATGATAAACGTTAAATAAATAAATCAATCAATCAAATAAAAATAGCTAGGAAAACGACAAAGTCGTTGTTAGACGAGTGAGCGAGCCATGTGTTGAGTACCCGGTAACATTCCCTTCTTCCCCCTACCTAAGGCCTCCCTAGCCTATCATAGGCTAGAGTGGCGCATGACATGGCCTTACAGTTGACGCGCCCTACCAACTAAACTTAAAAACCCTATTATTTATACCAATATAATTATCAAACTTACATGCAAATGTTCCCGGGTAGGCCCTACTCAACATATGACTCGCCTAACAACGACTTTGTCATTTTCCTAGTCTAGTTGGTTAAGGCGCCATTATACCCGAAATGTGGGAGACCTGGGTTCAATCCCCTGGTTGGGAAAGATTTTGTAATTTCTGGATTGTATTTTAAAAATTATCAAACATGTTTTGAAATGCATATATCGCAGTGTAGTCTTTTATCTGAGACAATACTATGGAAAAAATAGCCAGTTCGAAATACGTGAAAATATTGCAAAGTTTACTCAATCTCCAAGCGGAATTTGGGGGTACCTTGGGTACACCTTGGGCACTGCATTTCACAGCCAGACAAATAACAAACAAAAAATATTTTTTCTAAAACAAAATCATTGACGTTAAAATAATTCCTACCCATTCGAAGCATATTTTTTTAATTTATTATTTCTTGTAGGTTTAAATCGCAACGAATCTTGCTGATTTTGTTAGCAGTTCTCAGTAAACTCGTACCGGATGTCTGTTTAAAATTTCAGCGCAATCTGTTCAGCGATTCGGCTGATTTTCTACGTACACATATACACACACCTACAGAAGACCAGAAAGAGCGCCGTTTGCGTTGAATGGAGACACTCAGCCGCTTCGCTTCCTCGTTTAATTATTTAATTAATTCAGCATTTTTTTTAAATTGTACGTTGACAGCGATTTTATCACCATATTTATTTGTAATTTATTCAAAACCTGTTTACTTTTTGTGAGCACAATTATTGTTATTAATATTATTGTCAATTATTGTTATCCTACGGTACTAACATATAATATTTATTGTCTTTCTTTGTAAAATAGTTTTATAACTGAATAGGATATACGTTAAATAAGTACTAAATGGGTTTAAAACAGTCCTAAAATTTGGTCCAGAGCATGGCATCTGCTAATCGTAAAAGGCGAGAAAAGAGATGAAGTCCATCTCGCAAACATCTTTTGTAATATCTTTTTTCTAGTTACTTCCCGAAACAAGAAGCGAGCTCTGGCCGGCGACATGAGAACCCCCCCCCCCCGGCTTTCCTCCACACACCTCCTGTAGCATATCATAATTATTGATAGCTTTGAAATATTTCACTATTATTTCTTTTCTATAGTTATAAGAACCATCAGTCGGTGTAAAACAGTCAGTATTTTAAGTGGTAATAATAATTATCATAATTACAACTAATTACCACTATAATATTCAAATCCTGCTATTCCCAACGTGCGGCTTATTATTTTACTTGTATACATCCTATAGTCTGTTGTTTTACACCCCTAAGCTAGAGTGGCGCATTATGACCTAACGGTTGACGCGCCCTTGATCTAGGTTGTTTACCCGCGTTGTTGATGAGCAGGTTGATGCACGGCTCGCTCCTGAGCAGCTTTGCGGCGCACTCCCTCACCGACACGAGGGAGGAGAGGTCCAGACGGACCACGGACACGACGCCGACGCCCTCGACGCCGTGCGTGACTTTCCGGATCTCCTCGGCCGTCGTCTCGGCCTTCTCGACGTCGCGGCAAGCCATTATCACCCGGGCGCCTGAGTGGAGGAACATTGCATTAGTGTCACTATCATAGTCAGAGTACAAGCCGTCGTCTCGGCCTTCTCGACGTCGCGGCAAGCCATTATCACCCGGGCGCCTAGTGGAGGAACATTGCATTAGTGTCACTATCATAGTCACAGTACAAGAGTCAACAAGATCAAAATATTGTGTATAATTTAATTAATTAATTCGTATTTTAGTCTTCACTCGGTACATAAATGATTTTTAACAGTGGCGTCACTAGGGGGTTGGGGGGGCGTGCGCACTCCCCCCTTAATAATTTTCTCGTTTTCCTCTTTCCCCCAATTACCAAATCCACAGTTGGTCATCCTTTAAAAGGCACAGATTTTCACCATATTGACCTCGAAGGAGAAAATTTGTAGTATATACAAAGTTGGTAATTGTGATGCTTTAAAACTCATAGATTTTCACCAAATTTACTTTGAAGTTGAATAAAAACCTTTTAGTTTAAAAAGAGTATTTTAGTGGATCAAAAATTGGTCATTGTGATGCTTTAAAACGCACAGATTTTCACCAAAGTGACATTGAAGGAGAAAAAAATCCCGATGGGCCTCCACTTAGCCTTCGGAACATCTTTAAATTAATTTGTTGAACACCCCCTTTATGAATTCGTGGATACGCCACTGGCACTAAAAAAACCTCTTTTTTCCGAATTTTTGGATTCGCCACTGCTGGATTTGCGCCTCCCCCAATGTCCAAACTCTAGTGACGCTCCTGATTTTTCTGATTTTTCAGTGGGGGACATTAAGACCAAACCAACCCTGTTGGCTCATACATCATCGACGAGCGAACAATGACCAACTAGAGACCAGTATTTTAAATCGAAATACTTTCCAAACAATCTGGACACGATTCCACCCGCGGACGGCGCCAGAATCAACCAACTAATTCGGAACAATGTTAAATTTGAAGCTTGATTGCAGGATATGTACATTTAAGAGCGATCGAGGTGAATAGTGAAACCATATCTTACACTGTGTTGAAACCGTGTGAAGCTATAATATGAAGACAGGAAAGAGTGGGGTAAACTGGTGAAGATACAGATGCAGGATGAAGATGAAGAAACGCTGAGCCAGGCAACCCCGGCAAAAATAACAATTTCCTGCCCTAGATCATCGGTGTGAAGATCACCAGCCACCCGACATGGTCGGGAATGAGCTATGATTATTTATTACTAAAAAAATTTAAATACATAGTTAAATTATTGGTGCCAATTGTAGGCATGAATAGTACACATACAAATATAATAATATAATAATTATAAATGTATATACATAATATAAATGTATGTATGTATAAATGTATGTATGTACAGATTAAGGGGGCATTTCAACGAATAAAAGAAAAAAAAGAGAAAAAAGAGTGTAGCATAGCCTCATTGACAGAGAATGGGGTATCCTACACGTCTAATCCAGATATGTGCTGTTTGTTACAAAAAAGTTTTGTTGTGAACGATGTAGATTTTTCCAGTGAAATTGGTAAGTTTAAAGATTTAAATAGAAGAGAAGCAGAGAATCTCCCGCATACAAAAGTAACTAATGAAGAAGTCATTTCAGCAATTAAACGCCTTAAAATTAGAAGCTCAGCAACAATTCAAGAGTTTTCCATGCATAGTATTTAAGAAATGCGCATCAATGGTCGGATTATTAGCGTATATAATTTCCCATTTCTTTCTTGTAGGTGATTTCCCAACACAGCTGAAATTGGGTAAAGGTAAAAAGAGTGATAGGAATTCTTATCGACCTATATCAACTCTTCCAATTGTAGGGAAAATTATTGAAAATATTTTACACAAGAGGTTATTACATGAAGTGGATGCATCTAAAGGTTTAAGTGCAAACCAGCATGGTTTCAGGAAAGGTAGGTCAACGCAAAGTGCCCTTCTAGCATTTACATATTGTATCTATAAAGGGATTGATAAACGTAATGGTAAGGTTGGAGCTGTCTTTGTTGATCTTAGGAAAGCATTTGATTCAGTACCTTTTTTACCTCTTTTAATAAAATTAAAAACCAGGTATAACGTAAGTCCTTATTTGTTATCAATTTTGGCGGATTATTTTTTAAATAGAAAAATGTTTATAAATCTTGCAAAATATAGTTCAAAAGTATTCAATATATTTTGTGGAGTACCCCAAGGATCAATATTAGGACCCCTGTTATTTATTCTTTATATAGATGATATATCCACTATAATGGGAGGCATCAATTATATCTTATATGCTGATGACTTGGTCTTTTATTTAGAAGGTGTGGATGTCGAAGAGATCGTAAGACGTCTTCAAGAAGTTCTAAAGAGGATGGATGATTGGTTTAAAACTCAGGAACTTGATATTAATTATAGCAAAACAAATTTTATGATTTTCATAAGGCTAATTAAACGAAGGAGCGGAGCGACTGAGTGTCTCCATTCAACTCAAACGGCTCTCATTCTGTGATTCTGTCTGTCTGTACGTCGAAAATCAGCCGAACCGCTGAACAGATTGCGCTGAAATTTTAAACAGACATCCGGCACGAGTTTACTGAGAACTGTTAACAAAATCAGCTAGATCCATTGCGATTTAATCCCCGATTTTTTAAAATATCGATACCATTGTTTAGTAGCAGCTAGCGGGACGAACTCTACGTGTCTGCCATGGCATAGTGGTAAGCATAGAGCCTACCGCACGGAGGGTTGGGGTTCGATACCCGTTAGTTTTGAACTTTTTTATATTTTTACACCTTCATATTATTTTTGAGGGATGTGAAATGGGAAATAAAAATTAGGTGATTTTGTTTTATCTTGGAAATTTGTTAACGTTTCACTCTAATACGTTTTGAACACGATTCGCATTTTGAATGTTCAATTTAAACTAGGAAAACGCCAAAGTCGATGTTAAACGAGTGAGTGAGCCAAGAGTTGAGTACCTGGGAACATCGCCTTTTCTCCCATATACCTAAGGCACGATCTAGCCCAGTATGGGGAATGATACCGGGTACTCAACACATGGCTCACTCACTCGTCTAACAACGACTTTGGCGTTTCCCTAGTGATAGAAGCATGAATGATATTCATTTGACGTTAAATTGTAATGGTAAGTTAATTTCTAGAGTGTATGAATTTAAATATCTTGGAGTTTTCTTAGATTGTAATTTAAATTTTAAGAAACATTATGAATATGTGTGTAATAAAGTATCATCAGCAATTGGAATTATAAGTAGAATGAAGAGGTTTGTAACCGAGAGAATGTTGAGGTTACTTGTAGATTCTTATATTCACTCTGTATTGATTATTGCTTAGTGGTTTGGGCAGTAAGACCTTCTACTGAGTATGTTGTACTCCAGAAGAGAATTGACCATCTGTTTGATTCATTTCCCTTGAGCCAAGATTTGCAGTCTGATTGTTTCACGATTGAGGAGAGGATGAAGTATAGCGTGCTGGTAAATACATACAAAGTATTGAAAGGTATGTTTTAAGGTATTCTACCCAATATTTTTAAAATTGTTGATCGTGATAGAAATTCTACTTTAGTAAACTCATTGAAAGTTCCTAGATTAAATTCTGAAGCATTTAGAAAGTCGTTTATGTATAGAGGCGTATCCTATTGGAATTCAATTTCTTATGATATTAGAAGCCAGTTTACTGATCTATGAATTGTACAATTTAAAAGTAAAATTGAAGCAATGATAATGAATCAAAGAGCAAAAAATTGATTTTTACTATTTATTTGTAGGTTATTGTCTGTGTGTTTGTGTAATGTTAATTTACCTTCATAAGCTCTTTTTGATTTTGATTTTCTCTTTGTTTGTTCATTATTGCTTTGATTATGATATAAACAATGTATTTTCAACTATATTTTTCTGCCTAGATTGTCTGGTTGCCGCCCACTGATGGAGCTTGCAACTTGATTTAGGTGTCCTGTATCATTGCTGTGATCAGTTTGACATGAAATTTTTAAATAATTATATATCTGATATAATTATATATATGAGTCAAGATTTGAACACAAAATGAAGATTGAACCCAAGAATAAGGATTTCGCGTTCGGTGGTTTCTTCCGCGAAAGTTTGATTATACTCCCTGATTTGCTGTTCCTGATTTTTGGCAAACCTCATATTCGTTTGAGTGGGATCGTCTAATAAATCAGTTTTTTTTCTTTTCGTTTTTCTTTTTTAATGTTTTTTCCCCCTTTTTTCCTTTCTTCTCTTTTTTCCTTTTTTCTCTTTTCTTTTCATTCTCCACCCATTTTTATATTTGATTCATTCATTAAATGCATATGATATCATTCAATTTGTTACCAAAATTCTTGTGTTAAATGCATTGTTGTTGTAATGCTACTATTTCAAATATTTACCAAAATGTAATTTATTGTTGTTTCTGCATCTATGTAATTAGATTTATTTAGTTGTCCCTCTTTGTAAATCAGTTTTTATAACTGAATAGGATAGAGGTTAATAAATAAATAAAATAAAATAAATAAACATATTTTTTTGTCTCGTCATCGTCTTTGTCGTCGTTCGTCTCGTAGTCGTCGGGGCATTAGTGCACTTAGTAAACAAAACACAATGAAGTAAAAGTAAGTGTGATATCACAGTATCTTGAATCCAAGAGTAGAACAACGAAGGTATTCTTTAGAACAACCAGATATAGAGTTAATTTCACCAACTGCTTCCATCAGCAACTGGTTTTCAATTACGGTGCTTTTGAAAAATAAGTTCATACATTTTCTCGACTAGTTTGTTTGGCAATCATTTTTTGTCTTTTATTAAGCCCATTAAGCAGCATTTATAGAAACACAGTAATGAATGAAGTGTTCTCCGGCCGGCGGTCACGTGACTAGGCCTAATTAAGTTTGTCGTCCTCCAGCGGAACTGCCGGCTTCTGATTGGTTCATGCGACCGCCGGTCCAGAACAAAACGTGTTGCGTGTTACTATGATTCGCCTTTAGGCATCGTAAAATATTTACGTAAGTTTTATACGTTATCGTATCAATAAGATGGATGATCACCATTCACCATTCACCATTCATAAAAATTATGGCTGTGACAGTTCATTCGTTGGGAAACATTTAAACATTGTACCACAACTATAGGACTATTATGTAATTCTGCGAGTGGTCTTCCATGCCAAGGGTATAGTTTGATTACCGGTTGAGCAGTGGTTAAAGTGGATTCAGAATAGTAACGGTATGCACTCTTATGCTGAAGAAAGTATTGAAGCGGAAACGCTGGGGGATCTGGGGGGCGCTGCCCCCCATTTTTGCCCCGCAGGGAATTTTTTTAGGGTGTGTTGTCAGAAACACTTTTAAATCACTTTGGAGATGGGTCTACGTCTGTTTTTTTCCCAATATTGGGGTAGTATTTGGGATCGTATGCCTCACTAATTTTATATTATTCAACATTATTTGACAATTGAGTCCCGGTATGGCATAACGTCGGTAATTTTAGTAACGGTATGCATACCGGCTCATACCGCCCCACTTAACCCACCGCGGTTGAGATGTATTTTGTAATTTCTGTATTGTATTATCGGGTCGTGTTTATAGGCAAGAAAAATTAAAAAGTTACAAAATTTGAGCCTTTGGTGAAAGGCGCTGTCGGTGGACCTGAGCTATAGATATTCAATTCAATTCAATTTATTCATTCGATCGATACATGGTAACAGATATAACCCCTCTTGGAAGAGAGGGAATGAATAATCCTTAATAACTATTATGTTCCTGAATATGATACACATGATAATGATGGAAAATATAAATACTAATATGTAAAATTGGAATTTGAAAATAGGCGAGTTACTAATGATAATGATAAGCTCTGGACTGTCAGTGTCCAACCTATATACGCCATCCCATCCAAGTGTCCCTTCGTCTTCACACTTGCTCTTGTTGGTGGCGTCGTGTGCAGAGCTGTGAGCTCAGGAGCACCACCAAACAACTTAACAAGTGCAGGTGTGAAGTGAAGTGAAGACACACGTACCTCTCCTTATGAAATCCTCGACGGTGATCCTCCCTATCCCGGTGTTGCTCCCAGTGACGACCGCCGTCTTCCCGACCAGCCGCGCCTGGCTCGAGCATTTCCCGCTGAACATCCACATGTTATCCCGGCTGCTGTCAGAACACAACCACAGACGACTGCACTTGTTTTCCTAGCTGCTACAGCACCACTACTGTCTGGACTGTACTGTCAAGTTGCCAGCCGGATCACTAGTGTTTACACTCGGCTTTGCACGGGAGGCTCACAGCCGCTGTCCCCGCAAGAAGAGGCAACAACAGCCACAGACGACTCCGGAAACTCACTCGCACAAGATACGACTGCTGCAGTTGTTCACAGTTCACACGACAACAAGTAGAACCTAGGCCAGAGAATAAGCTATCGCGTCCTCCTAATTCAACAGATCCGCCCGCGACCTTGGTGGGTCTGGTAAAGAAGCGAGATTTGAAGCCACGTACGAAGCGCAGACATTATCAGGTGAATGACCCTCTCTCCAATGACCGCCTAGCTTTGTTACGGACGAGTACCCACTTCCATGCAATCGTCGATGCATTCCTCTCGCTAGTTGCTGGCAAGGTTTGCACAATGATTTATACAGGACCATGTCACAGAATGTGTTTGAGGTTCACCCAAACATCTAGAAACCTCCAGAAAAAAGAGATTTGAATGCCCGAACAGAACACATTTTTGTTTTTGAATCCCCCCTGTACACCCGGCACCTCCACCTACAACGAGATTTGAACGCTCAAATCAGTGGCGTATCCATTTGGGGGGGGGGGGGATCCTCGAGGGGCTTAGGCCCCCTTAGTAATCCTAGCCTATATTTTATTATTTACTATATTTTGCAAATTATCTAGGTTATGCAAAATAAATATATATCAATTAAATTATCTTTTCTTTCTCCATGAGTCGTTGATGGAACACCTTTTGCAAATCTAGGGCGACGGTCGTTCGCCCGCAGCCAAGCGCACGCGACTGCTAAGCGATAACTCGAGACCCTGTATACAGCTACCAGAGTTGGGGGGTTTTCAGGTATCTGCACACGCCGCCCCGAAAGATTTTCAATCTTGAAACTCGGTATATGACCTGATATGTGGCCCATGACCTACCAAAAAAAATCAGCCAGATCCGATAACCTGTTTTTCATAAAAAAAAAAAATTTAAACTCAAAATCATAAAAAATTACTTGGCCATTGAAGAACCCCAAAAAGTTAATGGCCAAGTAATTTTCTTAAAATGATTTTGAGTTAAAATTTTGACTTTTTTTACCGCGGAAATGGTTCGCTTGGCGCTCGTCAACACGCGAAATGATCTTACTTCTTTTCAATGCGAAACTAGGGAGAAAGAATGAAATGCTTGACTAAACTTCTATATCTCACAGCATTCACAGCCGAAGACTTTTGAAGGAGAGCCACGCCACCCGAAATATATTCGTGCTTACGCCACTGGCTCTAATGAAACTTACTATTTATATTGTATTTTTCTTCAACGATTTCGCTCCCTCTTTTAATGTAAAACATTAGCCAACTCTGATGACATTAGGAATTAAAATCATTTTCTGTGAAGAAAGACGAGATTTCCACACTAGTGTCGAAATCCCATATTATATTGATAGGAAATAGGAACATGATTTATTTAGTTCTGTTATAAATTACGCCGTTACTTCAAATTACATTTATGGGATTTATTTTTAGCATGGTACAAACAACATGGATACAATGATGAAATGCAATAATTTGCCATAGGTCTAATTTGATTACAGTATACCATTAATAAAATATGTTAGATTTTGTACATTGCTTATTATAACATAACGTCGAAGCACATGTACAAGTTATTGTACCAGAAAAGACTACAATGTTATAATATATTATACACATTTACGTCACAACAACTATATGTTTGTAAAACTTGAACACGGCAAAATATTATTATTTAATAGACAGTGAGCAGACATTGCCCAATATCTGCATTAAAAGTATCAAGAGATTGCGCCACTATCGCGCGAAAATCACGTGCGATTGTATCAAGAGATCGCGCCCAATTTCTCGATATGTCCGGAGAAAAGAGGGGGGGGGGGGGTGAGTGGGGGATCCATGAGAACTGAGCCTGAACAAACACAACTACAAGTCTGCTTGTTACTTGGCACGGGAACAAAATAATCGCGTTGAAAAACATGAATACTATAGTCCTAATTAACGTAATTTTGTTTTTCACCTGGACAAAAAAAAAAGCATTAGTGTTAGTGTCAGGCGTTATATAGAGAGAGAGCAAGGCAATGCAAAAATAGGCAAAATAAATTGGTGGAATCAATGTTATTACAACGGCCTTCACACCAATATTAGTTAATTGTTTCAATAAGGCAACGAGCTTGCAAGATCGGAATAGCGGTGCTTCTGGTTTCTCAATGGCTTGACTGAGTTTCTACACTATCCTAAGCCATGGTACCCAGTCAGTCGTTTAGTCTCATGAAAGCACAATGAATGAACTACTTATTGTCCGACTTCATGTCGATAGTGTAGTCACTAGCCAACAACAAGTTATTTAACGGTTAGTTAGTTAACTGTTAGATTTCCCATTTAATATTAGAATAAAAAAATAGTTAAATTGAGTCCATCCGTTTACGAATACCTGCAGTGCTGAATTGTAGGACACTCACTTTTTCCACTTTTATTGTGAGTACCGCAATGAATTTTGTAAGTTATGCTAGCAAGCCATGTTTATAATAATATGTGAAAGTATAAACACTGTAAGCATTCACATCAAAATGTATTGTTGTGTATATTGTATATTTTCCATGATGAACAATCCACTTGACCAATACATTCAAAAGTTACAAGGGAATTAAATATACATTGCATAGTTTATTTATTAGTCTTTGATGATGTTTGAGCTTGATAACTATGATTTACAAGATGTTAATTATTCAGAAGTTATTGAACAACGACATTCTGAATGTTGTACTTTTAATTAAAGTATGTAAAACTATCACTTGCTGATCAATCCCGTTTTAAATATTGAATTTATTGGCAAACTGGCTTGTTCTTCATAATACGCAACTCAATTGCAATAGGCAACTCAAGTGATTTTCATTTTAATTTACACAAGTTAACATCTTATATAAACACAAATATTCATTATTTTCGTACCGAAACGTAATGAGCAAAAAAGTTAATTCCTGATTGTTGTGGTTGTTATTTGTTATGGTTCGACAAACATTGATTTTTCGTTTAATTGTTCAAGAGTATACGTACACATTAAACATTTCACGGCGTTACAAATACATATTTGTTGAATACTCTAGAGTGTTGTTAATGTTATTCCTGCTAGCCAGACTTGGGCTGCACGAGGATGGGCTGTGAGCCGAGCTCCTTGGTGTCGGCGGTGAAGGGGTCGTAGTCTTGGAGTCCCACCCACTTGATGCTTTCCTCCCAGAGACGCTGGGCCAGGATAGGGTCGCGCGCCTTGGCGCTCGCAGAGGCCAGGGAGGCGTCCCTAAACAAGGAAATACATTCGTTCGTGCCACTCAATCACATCACCAAGCCAACCCTGTTGGCGCTGACACTATCGACGAGCGAACAATGGCCAACAAGAGACCTGTATTTTAAATATGAAAATATAGGACACATTTGGCAGTTGGTAGCAAGAATAAAACTTTACATATTTGTCAATAAGCTTACATGGACAGCCCTACAGTCGTAGATTTTAATTATTTGATGTTTATCAGCCCGGATCAAGACACGAATGAGGGCAATTTTACTCAATCCAAAAAACTTGAAAATCTTTTTTTTATATTTAAAAATAATTTGTTGAAAAGTGTTACTGTAGAGCTCTATGTTTCCGCCTCCTTGACTATTACCCAAAATTGTAATTAAAACGCTTGATGGATACGATTCCACCCGCGGACAGCACCAGAAACAAGGCTAATTCGGAACAACCTGCCTCGTTGCTAGGACGGCTCCAAAGTCACCGTTTACACATTCCTAACGTACTGCCCGAACACCCCATCACTCAGTTGGTCACCTAAAGAGGGTCACAATGGGTAAAACTAATGTGCGCATTGCGACAGAAACGTTGTTTTGTTACTGTACGGTGGATAAGCACGTTTAGTTCCTACCCACTGAACTGATGACCGAGGTTCTAAAGTCAATGACGACACGGTTGACACGACATTACAAAACAAACTTCCCATTCAGTAGTGACCATCATGATGAATCGAATTATCATTCATCATGGCCAACAATTTGTTTCAGCATTGAAATCCCGATGAACATTAGATTGTGTTGGTTGCCGACAAACTAAGGTGGCTCATGCGGAACTTTTCATTACAAAAAGTATACAGCACCTCGGTACAGTGAGTTGTATTATGTCGTTGTTGGTTTGACACAATTTGTTTTTGATGCCCCATCCTCAGATTGATTCGTAAGCTTATTTGCTTCTTAGTTCAATTATCAAACTAAACCTAGTTTGGGACGGGTTAAAAGGTATGTACATTTTATATCGTCACCATTTCCCCATGGATACTATTTTTTCCTATCGACTATCCCCGACCAAAACAGAAGGAGACTACTAGAATGAAGTGTGTGGACTTGCATCGCTCGAAGCCCGGGACCAGGAGGAGGTGATTATGTAATATAGTTCACCGACTTTCTCCATTGTTGTCAATTGTACGACCCCATTTTGACCAATCCTCTCGCCATTTTTACTTGAGCCAAAAAAGTAGATGACTCATCTAAAAATGTCTCCCTTACGCGTAATAAAGTCCCGTTTCCTTGGCCGTCTTCTCTTCCACGGCGCAGTAGATCGTCGTCTGGGCGCCTTGCTCGGGAGACTTCGCGAAACAGCCGAACACATTCCGGAAGCAGAAGCCGCAGCAGCAGCAGTAGGTGTCGTCCGCGTGTCTCTGTAGCTCTGTGTTGACAGCGCCCGGGTGCACGGCGTAGGTCGTCACCCCGCGGCCTGGGGTGGGGGGAGAAAGAAAGAAAATAGTTAAGTTCTACCGTGGGAATTACACCTGTCATAGGGTGCAATGTGCCCCTCTTCTGGTGAACTAGGTGTGTTGCGGATAGGACAATGTGAAGGGATGTTCGAGTTCGAGGGCTGTTTAATCCCTTGCATTCGCATGAACGACTGAGGAAAACCTTGGAATAAACCTTCAGTGGGAATTGCTGGTTAGACGGGATTCGAGCTCGGGACCTGCTGAATGAGAGTAAAGTGCTTAGCACTGTCGGTAGACGATTTCACCAGTGAACAGCGCCAGAATCAACGAGGTTCATCGGAACAATCTTAGAATTTATTATATGTGCCTTCGCTACAATTGCTAGGATGGCGAAGGTAAAATCTTCTGCCTATAGCGGGATTCGAACCCAGCTATATATAATTGAGATAGCAAAAGATCACCTTACCTTCAAGTCTTTTCGCGAGTTCTTTCGCGAAAAGTATGTTGGCCAGTTTGCTCTGCGAGTAGGCCCCAGCCTCACTGTAGGACTTCTCCGAGTTGATGTCGTCAAAGTTAATATTGCCCCCTGTAAAATAAACGAGCATTTATTAGACATACACCACAATATATTATTTTTAATTGTGTAGCTGGAAAAACATACCATCCCTGTTTAATTGATGGGCACAAATCGTATTGATGATGTGTAAGTAAAATTTTAATAATGTCACTAATATTTTACAGGTATCACCACCATCGCACCTGTCCGAAATATACATGTGAACATATGTAACGAATTACAGAAGAGAGGATGTTTAAGAGAATATTTGCAATAAGATTTGAAGGAAGAAGACAAGGGAGACCAAGGAAGAGATTGGAGGGCACCATAGCAGGAGTTAGATGCAAGAGGAGAGAGCTGGGAAGATGTGTGTGTGTGTGAAGAGATTCGATGTTTAGGAAAGATCAAAGAAGTGAATAAATTTGGTTGCAAACCCCAAGTTGACTCCACCAGAAGCGGGAAATGATGATGGATATGATGATGAAAGATGAAAGATGTGGTGGTGTCACCAAAACAGTAATCAACATCCTTCTCTTCCAAAATATACTGTAACAAATTGTGATATCATTTAATACTTGTGGATAGACTTCAATACATAATAACAATACTTTGGAACGGATGTGTTGCCACTGTCACCTTCCAGTGCTGTGTCACGAAACTCGGTTGCAGCCACTGTCGAAATATAATGCTACTTCCTTCATCCCTTATTAATTGAGGCTCCCGTCTTGAGGTGGGACTGGGCGCAATCAAGCTGTTTCAGAGGCCACCAAAACCATGCCTCCCACAACATGTTTATCTGCTCTAGTACATTTAGCTTTGAATTTATGTGGCCCTACCTTTGTAACCATTATTTTCTTGTCAGGGCTTTATTGACTTGATGTATGTAGGCTTATAAGGTATTGAGACTAAAGATTGATTTCTTCTACCAGGGCTCTATCTACTAACTCAAAGCAACGGTTGACGATCGACAGACAAGTTTGTAAATAGATCATGCTCAGAGCGGTAGTCTTGACATTTCTGCGAGCCATTGCAGTGACTAAAATGTAAGCCCTGTGGTTCTATTTAGTAAGTTGGCGCTGTCGCACGTGGTCTTACCCATCCTGTGAGCTTCGGAGGAGAGAACCACGATGCGGGCGGGGGTTGACTTGAGAATCCTGGGCAGCAGGAGGAGGGTGAACAAGAAGTGTCCCAGGTGGTTGGTGGCGAACTGTCTCTCGAAGCCGTCCTCTGTCAGGGACTTCGGACACACCATCACGCCTGGAAAACATCGGACATGTGTTTATTGCCTGGGGTTCCTGGGCAGCAGGAGGAGGGTGAACAAGAAGTGTCCCAGGTGGTTGGTGGCGAACTGTCTCTCGAAGCCGTCCTCTGTCAGGGACTTCGGACACACCATCACGCCTGGAAAACATCGGACATGTGTTTATTGATTGGTGTTCCGTCTTGTGTTGATTGATTCACGTTCTATTAATAGACGAGGTAGGTTTGGTTTGAACTATAGCAATGCGAAGGAACATCTCGAACCGTAACTCTCATGCGTTCGCTATAAAACTGTATGAACTACGTTGTGGAGGTAAAAACGTATAAGCCACGTCTAAATAAAAATAGTGTCAGCTCCTAAAGTTAGGACATCTTCACCTTCACCAGATTTAGTGATATTAAATTTATTTGTCACTGTGGATTTTTTTATCTTTATAGTAATGAATCTGCTGGGTGATATCACACGCATTTGTACCACTGACCGCTGTAGCTGCTGTAATACCCTAAAATAGAACAACAAAGTATGGCGCCAATTAAGTAGAATTTCAGTTAACGGGCTGTTAAGAAAAACTGTTATATCATTGAGAAGGAAATGTGTTGCTCAAGATGTGAACACGTCATACAATTTAAAAAATGACACATCGAGCAAATAATAGATGAGTGTCATAGGATGGGGGTAGTTATAGTTTTGCCAGTGCAAGATGATGGTGGGAAATCCAAGGAGCGGAAGAAGAAACATGGAAGAAGAGAAAGAGAATGGAGATGTTGCTTCACTCTGGAGAAAAAGACCAAAACGCCGGAGCTCTACATCTTTTCTCCCAACATGAATAACAATTTGTGAGAATGGAGAACAAAATAAATTAGAACGAATGACCCAGTTTCTGATACGACCCGAGCCAGAGAAACTAGTCCGTCTTTTGTGTTGCATGAAATACAGAAGGGATCGATCCCGGGCTAGTCTCTGTGTTGTCCTAATTAAATCCATTTACACACGCCAGTATAGATAATCACGATAATTTATTGTGCGATTACATTCGTGAATACTTTATAATATGTGGTCCCCTATGCAAGTATGAGCAACACAACATATAAATTATGGTATACATAAGCGCTAGCAGACCTGCTTGCCGGCCTGCTTTGAGCTCTGACAACTAGGTGCTGTTTTATTTTTAAGACAATTTTTTTAATTTCGTTCCTTTCTATAAAATTAAACCAAACCATTAGCCATAACTTTAAAAGTGCAAACTACTTTGACGTAATTATTTTGAAGCCCTTGAGACTACACTCGCTGATCCTTCCTCGGGAATGCAGCGTCTCGTTCTAAGTTATGATGACTGGAAAGATGTGGTCAGCCTTGGTGGGCACTTGCAAGCAAGGTTAAACCGTTCCTAGCTTTTAGGCGACACCCAGAAGAGCCAGGAGCGAGGCAGACAGACACAGACAGACAGACAGACAGACAGACTATAAGATAGCTTTGATGAGAGATGATGAAACAATTATCACACCACGCATTCACACGACGAGGGCTAACGAGGAAGAAAGTTTCTTGCCTATGATGTGTGATTGTGAGTTACGGTTGTAGAAGGTCATGTCATGACTTGTTATTATTACAAGTAATTAGTTTAATTGTATCCATTCGATTGCAGAAATGAATTGTGCATCCTGTGATGGAGTTGCATGATAGACATGGACATGCATTTCTACAGTTATTTCGTTTTATCTTTCATTCACAGACCGTTGTTCGAAGCCTTTTAAGCATTTAATTCAAAGCCGAGCTAAGCGTTGCGATATTAATCTGTATCTTGAGCGGCGGGCATCGAACCAGCAACCTCTTGAGGAAGGTCCTTGTTGTTATTTACTACAATTCAGAAATAAAAAAAGTCCGCCCCAACCGGGATTCGAACCACGGGTCTCCCACATTCCAGGTGAACGTCTTAAATTACCCGTGGTTCAAATCCCGGTTGGGGTGGACTTTTTTAATTTCTGAATTGTAGTAAATAATAACAATTACGCCTACGGGAGTGTTTCCCGACTAACCAAATCGCGAAATTAGGTCCTTGTGGCCCAGGCTACAGCCTGACTATCCTATTTCACCGTCTATTATAATTCATATGTTTGTTTTCTATGGTTTATGGTCACGTAGCTATAGGTTAGGCCTATTTAGACGATGCAGGGAGATTAACGTTTTATCACGATGAACTATTTCCCCTACAGGCCTCTATGGCCAACATCACATCGATGTCATCCTATCAAGCCGTTACTACGACGAAGTATCACCAGAGCCCCCCCCCCACCCCACACCCCCCCCCCCCTCCTCCTCCCCACAACCAATCAATAATGTTGACATTTATTTAGGGAGTACCAAACATTAAACATCATTAATTATTTAACGGGGTAATATGAGACGGGTTGGAGTTGGAGTGCGTATCTGAACATACAGTAAGAAGTTGCCTTGACTGGGGATCGAACCCAGAACCTCCGTATGTCATTCCATAACATAATTTTATGTATCTTCACCAGATAATTTCGTTTATTTATACGCAACACTTTGAAGATGCGATGTTTTTATTGTGAACAACGCTTCTTCGAAATTTGGCGTTGAAGAAAACAATGTGCACATAAAATATATTATTGACGTGTAACAACATACAATTAGAGAATGCCATATCCTGTACAATGTACATGAATATCGTTGATTAATGACCAAACATGATAGATTTAGCGTTGCGCATGTGTTGGTTTTGATGGACGGGCGACACTCGGGTTTCTTCTTCCCGAACTAGCTCAAAGTTTTATCGCGGTAGACCTGCCCAGGGTGCAATTCATGCCCTTCAATTCAGGTGTCTTACAAGGTATATTGCGGATTAGACAATTATTGTGAAGGGATGTCAGAGGGCTGTTTAAGAGGACTCAATCCTTTGCATTCGCTCTTTGTTTATACTACAAGTTATTATTTTGTCTGTATTTATGTCATTAATTTTATTTAGTTGTCCTCCTTTGGAAATCTGTTTTATAACTGAATAGGACAGACGTAAGATAAATAAAAATATATTTATTTATTTGATTTGATGTGTTTATTTATTTGACGTAATCCTATTCAGTTCAAAAACTGATAGCAAATTCAACATGGATATTAGATGAAATTAATAAATAATTAATGAACAATAAATAATTAATGAACAAAATATAAAAAAGACAAGACAAGAAAGAAAGAAAGAAAGAAAGAAAGAAAGAAAGAAAGAAAAAAGAAGAAAAAAAGAAAAAACGAAAAGACATAACTGATTCATTAGGCGATCCCATTCAAACGAATTTGAGGTTTGCCAAAAATCAGGGAATAAACCACCATACGCGAATCTTCATTCTTCTGTTCCAATCTTGATTGAAGATCTTCCCTCTAATATATAATTATATTAGACTTATTATAATGAATGAAAATTGAAAATTAATTAGTTAATTAATTAACGACCACCGGAAAGCTGAGGTAAACGTTGAGTCGGCCTGACCTGCGTTGTTGATGAGCAGGTCGAGGTGGCTCTCCGTGTGCAACAGGTTCTCGGCGCACTGTCTCACGGAGGCGAAGGAGGACAGGTCCAGCCGCGTGACCACGATCTCGCCGACGCCCTCGACGCCGTGCGACGCCGCGCGGATCTCGTCGGCCGCCACTTCCGCCTTGGCCACGTCACGGCACGCCATGATCACGCGACAGCCTAGGGAAGAGAAATAAATTAAATATATTCGTGTTTATTTATAGTACCCATCAGCCATCACGCACTCACTCACATAACTGATTTCCAGGTGCGGGTTACTAAACTTCACGCAGACCAAGCCAACCCTGTTGGCACCGACGACATCGACGAGCGAACAATGGCCAACTAGAGAAACACTGACCAAAACAAGCTGAATCAACAAAAGGCTAATTCGGAACAACCTACATTGATTATGTGCCTCGTTACTAGGACGGCTCCGAAGTCACCAACAATCAATGGATTTACGGACGTTACAAATCCACTACCTACAGCAGTATAACCGTTGAGTGACTAATATATTAGTCACTAAACGGTATAACCATATCCAGTAGTGCTAAAGTAGTGCTTATAATGTCACAAAAAATCATTGTTCATCGGTGAATACATCTACTGTATCTAGTTATGCTTGACATAAGAAAAGGGAAATTTTGCAGTTTCATAAAAAAACTTAGTTTATCACTTGAAATTTCATAGTCTTAATGTATAGGCCTAGTACATTTTCAAAAACATTGTTAAATCATGGAGTTGGATTATAACTCCAAGGTTAAATCAACTGTTCGTAAATCCGTTGAAAAGAGCTTCCGTTCTCGGAGGTTTGTATAGGGCGATAACGGGAACTGCTTCATATCTCAAACACAAATACCAGGAGACGCCTTGGGAAAGTGATTCAACCCCCCCCCCCCCCCCCCAGGCGGTAAGTGCATATCACGCCTACGTCACAACGAGATTTCGGAACCTATGTTCAAGAGGTTCGCCCATGAATGATAACAGACTTCTAGAAGAGTTAATATTTGTACGTAGTTTTTATCATCAGCATGCGTTATCTAACATTAACAGAGATATCATTACTATCTGCGATGGTACCAGTGAAAATAAATATATTATGTTAATTCGTGACAAAATTTCGAGAGGTGTTATTTTTTTAATTTTGAAATATAGTAATTATTTACTTTCTTACAATATTTTATTTAAAAAAAAAAATACACTTAATTGTTATTTCCATTACTTAAGTGTTTGTAATTGTATTTATTTTATTTTCGTACAAAGTATACATGTCGCCAAAACATTTAAAATACAGTTTACAATAGATAGTACTAAAAGGTACAGATAGACATCTGACATAGGATGTTTTACTTTTAACCATTACCAAGGTAGCTGTCAATCAAGGCAATACACAGACTGGTTGATTATTTCGAATAAAGTTGTTGATTAGCCGGAACCAAATCACGTAATAAGAATCTGAATGAAACCACCTAGTCACTGCTGGTTACGTAATCTTACAAGTAGCTCCTAATCTCAGTCTGGTCGGTGATCGTTCACAGACTCCAAGGCCTCTTGTTTCTCGCACTTGACAAGCACAATTTCATTGTTTAGGCAGAGGTAAATAAAACATGGTTTTAGATGAGAAATCTCAGGAACCAACAGTATTAACTAACATTTGTTTTCACACAAATATGTGCATGGTATATCTTCTGTCAGTTTGTTATGTAAACTAGGAAGCTTCGCAAACGCTTTTTCAGGCGCGTTGTTGGATGAGCGTAATTGTTTAAAAACGAAAAAAGCGTAAAATTAAGATTTTCATAAGAAATAATTATTCGATTACGCTAAAATTTCACGCGAATATGTTAATTCATGAAATTAAGGTTCTGTAAAAAAATCATTACAATCGGATAAAGCATGTAGGTGTTATAAGTCGAGGAAATTTAAAAATCGAAAAAAAATCGTAAAAATTGGTTTTTTTATAAGAAATAATTTTTCGATTACGCTCAAATTTCACACGAATGTATTAATTCATAAAACTAAGGTTCTGTGAAAAAATCATTACATTCGGATATATCATGTAGGTGTAGAAGAAATTTTTAAAAAATTGAACAAAATCGTAAAATTGCGATTTTCATAAGAAATAATTTTTCGATTGCGACGTGGCAGTTCTAAGTCCAGAGATTTCGAAAGTCTCCAGAAAATTTCATCGCAATTGGAGTATTGGTTTAGCCGGAATCGTGCTAACAGACAGACAAAAATACAAAAAGAAAGAAAAAAAAAACATTCCGGATTTTTTTCTCCAGTGTAGTGAAATGGAATTTTCGCTTCGCTCGCTACGCTCATCCAATTATTGCCTGCTGTTATTGTACCACGCTCATATCCCGTTGGTGGAGGTGCCAAGTACACAACTATTCCAACTTTTGGAGAGCTAGTTATAATAATTATTATAAGTGTAAATTATATTTTAATGTTTTTAAATTAAAGATTTAATTAGTTTTTGTTGTTTATGTTTTATTAAAATATTAAAAGATGATGTGATGTATAGAAATTCATTCAAAACCAGCGTTAAGATGGGGAAGTATTTAATATTAGATAGATGCGTGAAAACAGCGTTAAGTTTTATAGGTGCTATAGACATCAGTTGAACACGTTTGTGGAAACTACATTGCGAGATATTCTTTAGGCTACTAGTTTAATTTAATTAAATAAACATACTTTTTGTTTAAATATTTCACACACGAATTGTTTCATATAATAAGGAATAGTTTTAAAATAGAATGTTACCATGTAATTTTTTTTTAGAGTAAGTTATAACTAGGGAAACGCTGAAGTCCCGCCGCGTTGTTGGATGAGCGTAATTGGTGCATTGAGCTGCAATGTGTTATGCGGATTTTCTGTTTTCTGTGAAAAAATCATTACTAAGTTGAAGATTTTTTTAAAATTAATTTAAATAAAATAAAAAATAAACTTTAATATTTAATTTTTTTAATTAATCGTAATTTAAAAAAAGAAAAAAATCGTAAAATTGCTATTTTTATAGGAAATAATTATTCGATTGCGCTCAAATTTCACACGAATATCTTAATTTATAAAATTATGGTTCTGTGAAAAACTCATTAAAATCGGATAAAGCATGTAGGTATTATAAGTCGAAGAAATTTAAAAAAAACTCGAAAAAAATCGTAAAATTGCGATTTTCATGAAAAATAATTTTTCGGTTGCGCGTTCAAAAACGTGGCAGTTCTAAGTTCAGAGATTTCGAAGGTCTCCAGAAAATTTCATCGCAATTGGAGTATCGGTTTAGCCGGAATCGTGCTGACAAATACACAAAAATACAGAAAAAAAATGAAAGAAAAAAACCAAACATTCCGGATTTTTTTCTCCAGTGTAGTGAAATGGTATCTTCGCTTCGCTCGCTACGCTCATCCAAAAATAAACTACTCAATGTAATTAGCAAAATTATAAAGTTGTGGGCAGTGCTGTGAAATGAAAACTAAATATGTTTCCAGCTATATACGTGTACCGTACCTTCATTTATTATTTATTGACTAAGATTAGTGTTGTTGTCTGTGTGTGTGTGGGGGGGGGGGGAGGGTCATTACATTACAGTTGTGGATCCAAGGGGGACGGTAAGGGCGTCGCCCCCCTTGTATTCTATAATAATTTTAACAATTCTGCAACGTGATGATAGCATACCAAACTGTAGGTAAGAATGATAAAATTTACTGAAATACACCCTTAAACACATTTCCACACGTGTCTGACGAAGCTTCCGTTAGAACAATTCCCTGTGGGGCTGAGCTGCCCCCGGCGTTGCGCCCCCCCCCCCCCCTACCCTTGCCGAGGTCCTGGATCCGCCCCTGACTACATAACAAGTGTATATTGGGGGTGGGAGCTTAATAGAAAGATTTTACGAATCGGATTCAGTTGGCGTGCATGATTTAAGGCAGTACTAAGAATTAATGGTTTACTTTAGAGCGTCCGGTCTATCGCCTGAGCCGGGAATCGAACCCGGGACGCTCTGAACCGGAAGGAGCTAGGAAGCAGCACAAGTTTCTTATACTCACCCCTGCAGTACAGGTCCTTGACTGTCGGCTTCCCTATGCCCGTGTTGCACCCCGTGACCACGGCCGTCTTCCCTTCCAGCCGGACATTACTCCGCACCTTCTTACTGAACCTCAGACAACCCATCTTGGCGGGCAAACTGTCTCGGATCGATCTTGCGCCTACACAGCCTCGTGCCTGGAACTACACTGGAGTACACCCCGGTCTGCGGCTGCGCACGCTCGGTTAGATAACACAAACATCCCAAGGTCCATCACATTCTTGATGTCTCGGCGGCGCCTCTTGCGACGTCACACGGGGCCGACGAGGAACACAACCAGGTTCATTACTGTCGTCACGCACTCTCGGGACTACGACCTTTCCAGGGACGGACGATTCTCTAGTTAGGTAGATCGATTTATTATTACTTTATGCGCCCAAACCGCACTTTTTGATTAGTTTTGGTAGTGACATTTCCACTGTTCGCAACACACGACGCGCACAACTCGAATTCCCGTTCGGAAATACCAATAATAAATAAAGGTTTTATTTTTAGGCTAGCGGACAAACCCGGACCGTTGTCTGAAACAATGTTTAGTTTTTTTAAGGAAGGCGTGTTGTTGGCCCTGGCTGGCTTCAAAGTGTTGGGCGTCGCGTGAGTCGTTGCCTGGGCGGTCGGCGTCGGGGGGGGGGGGGGGGGGGAGGCGCAGGCGTCGATTGTGGGCGTCGATCCCACAAACACAACAGAGATAGAAAGATATGAAGTATTAAAATGATTATCTTTTTCCGAAGAACACGGTAATTTCCTGTATTAAAGGGGCGCGGGGTCGGGGCGGGGGGGAAGACCCAATGTCGAGCCAGCCATGCACGAACGACGGAAGTAATGTGTTTACTAAACAATACGTGGGCCCTACGTGACTATGGAGCAATGTGGCGAGACCGATTGCTTACCATTCTCTTTGTGTTTCGTGTTTTAGTGGGGCTTAAAACCTAACAATCGTACAAATCGCACAGAAAGCATGAACACCACTAGGAATCCAAAAATCGATGGCCCCAATTGTTAAGTTCTTGTAACTTTCTTATGAACAGAATTAATAAAAAATTAAACAAATAACAAAAAAATATATTTAACAAAGAGACTTCATATTCAAAATTGGTAACAAATAAAAGCTTATTTTACCAGAATAAATATTAGAAAATTAAAAAATATGTATATACTATTCATCATGCGACCGTGAGCTTATAATTTCAGCAATTCACTTTTTTAATATAACATATTGTCATAACGACATAACGACATAACGACAAGAACGTCGCACCTCTGAGAGTATAGAGCTAGGAACGTCGCAACTCGGAGTGTTGTAAGATAGGAACGTCGCAACTCTGAAAGTATTTAGGTAGGAACGGATTTAGGTAGAATATATATATATATATATAATATGTTATGTTAGTACTTTAGACAGAAATTAAAAAAGTGACTACACCGGGGTTTAAAGGGGTATTTAACCGCTAAACTCAAAAAATATATTTCATTCAGGCTAACTAGTAATGAATTTAGCAATTAACAGAAAAATTATTGGGGCCACCATGACCTCCCAAAAAATTGTCAAACATGACATTTTTCGAGCTAGGTCCCATCGGCAAAAATCTCCCATAAGAAATAACATGGGGACGATCTTTATGCCCCGTGACCTTGGATGATTTTGATCCAAAAAAATATTGACCATTGTTGACGTACTCTTCAGCCTTTTCTTTAAATTCTCTATATTTTGTTTTGTAATTTGGGCAAGTAGTTCGGTCAAAATATGCAGATTACCAAGATGGGGTGTGATTTTGGAATGCATACTTTTGCGTGTTTGAGGGTATATTTGGGCACAGTTTCAAGACAAGATGTTATAAAGGGGCATTTTAGATTGGTACTATGCTCTAGTATCTATGTGGACCAAAAAAGAAACAGGTTAAAGCCGATTTAAAAAATTTCCCAAAACACCAATTTTCGCAAATTTCTGGATAAATTTTTTTTTTTAAAATCGTGTTAAATCACAGTTACAAGATATAATTTTTTAAACGATCATTTTAGTGTAGTATTGTGCTATAGATCACGTGGTAAAAAATATTTTTTTGGGTTTTTAGCCCCTTTAAGAACTAAACTACTAACATAACAACGTCATAGTCGTAATTGGTGCATTGAGCTGCCATGTGTTATGCGGATTTTCTGTTGTTCTGTGAAAAAATTATTACTAAGTTGAAGATTTTTTTTCAATTAAATTAAATTTAAATAAAAAATTAACTTTATTTTTTATTTTTTTTATTAACCGTTATTTTAAAAAAAAGAAAAAAATCGTCAAATTGCGATTTTCCTAAAGAAAAAATTATTCGATTGCGCTCAAATTTTATACAAATATATTAATTTATAAAATTAAGGTTCTGTGAAAAAATCATTACAATAGGATAAAGCATGTAGGTGTTATAAGTCAAAGAATTGTTTTAGAAATGAAAAAACCTGTAAAATTTCGATTTTCATGAGAAATAATTTTTCGATTGCGCACAAATTTCACACGAATACCTAAATTCATAAAATTAAGGTTCTGTGCAAAAATCATTATATTCGGATAAAGCATGTAGATGTTATAAGTCGACGAAATTTTTAAAAAATCGAAAAAAATCGTAAAATTGCAATTTTCACGAGAAATAATTTTCCGATTGCGCTCAAAAACGTGGCAGTTCTAAGTTCAGAGATTTCGAAGGTCTCCAGAAAATTTCACCGCAATTGGAGTATTGGTTTAGCCGGAATCGTGTTAACAAACAGACAAAAATACAAACAGAAAGAAAAAAAAACATTCCGGATTTTTTTCTCCGGTGTAGTGAAATTGAATCTTCGCTTCGCTCGCTACGCTCATCCAATAATAGCGTCAAAGTCGCCTACTATTAAACCAAAGTTAAACATATCTCTTTTTTAAATATATATATATATTAAAATAAGTGAATTATTATTTTTATTATTATTGGATGTATTTCATACAAACTCGGTCAAAACCGGAGCTAACATGTTGTACGGACTTACGTCAAGTACTTCCATGTGTATCTATATTACATACCTACGTTATTACTTTGTCTTAACTCTAACTAAAATAAGTCATTTATAAATTATAATATTGTTTATAGATGATGTTTTCTTTCTGCTGTGTACTGTCGTGGCCGATTTCTCGTTATTATTTATATTTACTATATTATTATATATTATATGTTATATTATTATTTTTATTATTATTATTATTATTATTATTATTATTATTATTTTATTGGATGTATTTCATACAAACTCGGGTTAAACCGGAGCTAACATGTTGTACGGACTTACGTCAAGTACTTCCATGTGTACCTATTACATACATTATTACTTTTGTCTTAACTCTAACTAAAATAAGTCATTTATAAATTGTAATATTGTTTGTAGATGATGTTTTTTTTCTGCTGTGTACGGTCGTGGCCGATTTTCTCGTCGCCATCCTAGCATTCGCTCTTCGGACTATGGGAAACCACGAAAACCATGTCAGGATGGAAGCAGTCTCGGAATCTCGAAGTATCATTCTTAGTTTATATTATTTATATTATTATTATTATTATTATTATTATTATTATATTATTATTATTATATTATAATTATTATTATTATTATTATTTTTATTGTTATTATTATTATTATTATTATTATTATTATTATTATTATTATTATTATTATTATTATTATTATATTTATTTTTTATTATTATTGGATGAGCGAAGCGAAGACTTCAATTTCACCGACCCCCCAAAAAATTTACCTCCGTTTTTTTTTGTTTTTTTTTTTCCGTCTGTTTGTTCGCTCTCTACCGGGCAAACGGCATAATATGCGATCTTGATGAAAATTTGACACGACCTTTGTTTTTTCTGAACTTAGACTTTCTACATTTTTGGGTACAATCGAAGAAATATTTCTCATGAATATCGTACTTTTACGATTTTTTTCGATTTTTAGTGCGATATTTCGTGACATTATGGGCGATTTGATTACACGGGTGGGGCTACAACGTTCATATTTCACATGGACATTAAGGTAATGATGATGTGTTGCTTTCTGAAAGAAAAAGTTGAAAAAGTTAGCCAGAATCTATAGAAATAAAGCTTTTAATTGAGCGAGCGAAGCGAGCGTCTCCACTTGACTCTTATGGCTCCAATGTCTGTTTTTTTTGTTTTTTTTTTCTGTTACTGCTGCCACCTAGAAGAAATCAAGAGTAAAATAGTTTTCCCAAAGAAATGATGTCAAGGTCCTCTAGATGGCGGTGGATTTTATCCATTCTCTCCTATTTTACAAATTTTCAGCTAAATCGATCAAGACCTTAAAGACTTATTGGTATGTAACATTATGGGAATGTCGTACTCGGGTCGTGTTGCACGTACCGGTGCTCGCTCAACAACGCGTCCAACTGAGCGTTTTCCTAGTATAAGTTTTTTGATTTTTTGTGCGATATTTTCGTGCCATTTGGGCCAATTCTGACCAAACGGGTGGGGCTACAACGTTCATTGAGCGAGCGAAGCGAGCGTCTCCACTTGACTCTTATGGCTCGAATGTCTGTTTTTTTTTTTCTGTTACTGCTTCGATACAGGTCGCACCGTTTCTCTGATCGACCTGAAATTTTGCACACATGTACATACCACCTAGGCGGGTTGCTGTATAGTTTTGTGGCAAAATCGTTCAAAAAGTTAAAAAGTTACATTAAAGTTAATCGAAAGTTTTTTTTTCAAACTAAACGGCGACAAAATCTGAGGTGGCCAAATCATTTAGAATGTCCGTTCGATCACGAATATGTTATTTTTATTTTGATCCGATAAGTAGTGTAGATGGAAATTACATTATAACAAAGTCCCGTTACCATGGCAACGGAAAGTCGCACAGCTTTTTTGGCTCATGATAGCGGTCAAACGGAGGCTCGGATCGAGTTGAAATTTTGACCATCCGCAAGTTTCGTTCCCGATTGAATGCCATTAGTTTTGTGGCAAAATCGTTAAAAAAGTTATAAAGTTACATTAAAGTTAATCTAAAGTTTTTTTTTTAAACTAAACGGCGACAAAATCTGAGGTAGCCAAATCATTTAGAATGTCCGTCCGGTCTCGAATATGTTAATTTTATTTGATCCGATTAGTAGTGTAGATAGAAATTACATTTTAACAAAAGTAACGTTACCATGGCAACGAAAAGTCGCACAAGAATTCTGGTCACTATGTACTGCCACCTAGAAGAAATCAAGAGTGAAATAGTTTTCCCAAAGAAATGATGTCAAGGTCCTCTAGATGGCGGTGGATTTTATCCATTCTCTTCTATTTTACAAATTTTCAGCTAAATTGGTGAAGACCTTAAAGACTTATTGGTATGTAACATTATGGGCATGTCGTACTCGGGTCGTGTTGCACGTACCGGTGCTCGCTCAACAACGCGTCCAACTGAGCGTTTTCCTAGTATTATACATGGACATGGTGATGTAGTACCTTTTGAAAGAAAAAGTTGAAAAAGTTAGCCAGAATCCATAGAAATAAAGCTTTTAATATAAGTTTTTTACGATAAATAATACCAATTGACAAGAAACAATAGAAACTTGACAACAATCACCTACAATGCGTAGGCAACAAAACAAAGCACTTGCAAAAATAAAGATATCCCACGCAAACTAAAAACTTTAAAAGGCTCATCCATCAACGCGGCGGGACTTTAGCGTTTTCCTAGTTATTAATAATTGGATGAGCGAAGCGAAGACTTCAATTTCACTGACCCCCCCCCCCAAAAACATTTAGCTCGGGTGTTTTTTTTTTTTTGTCTGTTTGTTCGCTCTCTACCGGGCAAACGGCATATCCGATCTTGATGAAAATTTGAGGGGACCTTCGAAATCTCTGAACTTAGAGGTGTATTGTTTTTGGGCACAATCGAAGACATATTTCTCATGAATATCGTACTTTTACGATTTTTTAAATTTTTAGTGCGATTTTTTCGTGCCATTTGGGCCGATTCTGACCAAACGGGTGGGGCTACATCGGTCATATTATACATGGACATTAAAGTTATGGTGATGTACTACCTTTTGAAAGAAAAAGTTGAAAACGTTAGCCAGAATCCATTGAAATAAAGCTTTTAATATAAGTTTTTTACTGTTTAGTGCGATATTTTCGTGCTATTTGGGCCGATTGTTACCAAACGGGTGGGGCTACAACGTTCATATTTAACATGGACATTGCGGTTATGGTGATGTAGTACCTTATGAAACAAAAAGTTGAAAAAGTTAGCCAGAATCCATAGAAATAAAGCTTTTAATATAAGTTTTTTACGGTAAATAATAACGATTGATTGGATGAGCGAAGCGAAGACTTCAATTTCACCGACCCCCCAAAAAATTTAGCTCGGGTGTTTTTTTTTTTTTTTTTTTTTCGTTTTTCTGTCTGTTTGTTCTCTCTCTACCGGGCAAACGGCATATGCGATCTTGATGAAAATTTGACACGACCTTCGTTTTCTCTGAACTTAGACTTGCCACGTTTTTGGGTACAATCGAAGAAATATTTCTCATGAATATCGTACTTTTACGATTTTTTTCGATTTTTAGTGCGATATTTTCGTGCCATTTGGGCCAATTCTGATCAAACGGGTGGGGCTACAACGTTCATATTTCACATAACATTAAGGTAATGGTGATGTATTGCTTTCTGAAAGAAAAAGTTGAAAAAGTTAGCCAGAATCGAGAGAAATAAAGCTTTTAATATACGTTTTTTGACTTTTTGTGCGATATTTTCGTGACATTTGGGCCAATTCTGACCAAACGGGTGGGGCTACAACGTTCATATTATACATGGACATTAAGGTTATGGTGATGTAGTACCTTTTGAAAGAAAATGTTGAAAAAGTTAGCCAGAATCCATAGAAATATAGCTTTTAATGTAAGATTTTTACGTTAAATAATAACAAATTAACAAGAAACAATAGAAACTTGACAACAATCACCTACAATGCATAGGCAGCAAAGCAAAGCACTTGCAAAAGTAAAGATATCCCACGCAAACCAAAAACTAAAAAAAAGCTCATCCATCAACGCGGCGGGACTTTAGCGTTTTCCTAGTTATTTTAATATTTGGATGAGCGAAGCGAAGACTTCAATTTGACTTTGTGTTTTTTTGTTGTTTTTGGATGAGCGTAGCGAGCGTAGCGAGCGAAGTGAAGACTTCAATTTGACTTTCTGTTTTTTTGTTTGTTTTTCACTTACGTTACCCCAAGAAAAATAGCTCGGGTGTTTTGTTTTTTTTAGTTTTTCTGTCTGTTTGTTCGCTCTCTACCGGGCAAACGGCTCATGCGATCTTGATGAAAATTGGAGGGGACCTTCGAAATCTCTGAACTTAGACTTGCTACGTTTTTGGGTACAATCGAAGAAATATTTCTCATGAATATCGTACTTTTACGATTTTTTTCGATTTTTAGTGCGATATTTTCGTGACATTTGGGCCGATTCTGACCAAACGGGTGGGTCTACAACGTTCATATTTCACATGTACATTAAGGTAATGGTGATGTATTGCTTCCTGAAAGAAAAAGTTGAAAAAAGTAGCCAAAATCTATAGAAATAAAGCTTTTAATATAAGTTTTTTTATTTTTTGTGCAATATTTTCGTGCCATTTGGGCCAATTCTGCCCAAACGGGTGGGGCAACAACGTTCATATTATACATGGACATAAAGGTTATGGTGATGTAGTACCTTTTGAAAGAAAAAGTTGAAAAAGTTAGCCAGAATCCATAGAAATAAAGTTTTAATATAAGTTTGTTACGGTAAATAATACCAATTGACAAGTTACAATAGAAATTTGACAACAACCACCTACAATGCGTAGGCAGCAAAACAAAGCACTTGCAAAAGTAAAGATATCTCACGCAAACTAAAAACTTAAAAAAGCTCATCCATCAACGCGGCGGGACTTTAGCGTTTTCCTAGTTTACTTACGTTACCCCAAGAAAAATAGCTCGTGTGTTTTGTTTTTGTTAGTTATTTGTCTGTTTGTTCGCTCTCTACCGGGAAAACGGCAAATGCGATCTTGATGAAAATTGGAGGGGTCCTTCGAAATCTCTGAACTTAGAGCTGTATTGTTTTTGGGCACAATCGAAGAAATATTTCTCATAAATATCGTACTTTTACGATTTTTAGTGCGATATTTTCGTGATATTTGGCAAACGGCTACTCCGATATTGATGAAACTTAATTGGATGAGCGTAGCGAGCGTAGCGAGCGAAGCGAAGATTCCATTTCACTACACTGGAGAAAAAAATCCGGAATGTTTTTTTGTTTTTTTTGTTTTTTTTTTCTGTATTTTTGTCTGTCTGTTAACACGATTCCGGCTAAACCGATACTCCGATTGCGATGAAATTTTATGGAGGCCTTCGAAATCTCTGAACTAAGAACTGCCACGTTTTTGAGCGCAATCGAAAAAATTTTTCTTATGAAAATCGCAATTTTACGATTTTTTTCGATTTTTGTGAAAATTTCTTCGACTTATTTCTCTACATGCTTTATCCGATTGTAATGATTTTTTCACAGAACCTTAATTTTATGGATTTTTATATTCGTGTGAAATTTGAGCGTAATCAAATAATTATTCCTCATGAAAATCGCAATTTTACGATTTTTTTAATTTCTTCTGCTTATAACACCTACATTCTTTATCCGATTATACTGATTTTTTCACAGAACCTTAATTTTTAAGAATTAATATATTCGTGTAAAATTTGTGCGTAATCGAATAATTATTTCTTATGAAAAATTTCAATATTACGATTTTTCCTTTTTTAAAATTACGATTAATTAAAAAAAAAAAAGTTAATTTTTATTTAATTTTATTTAATTTTAAAAAAATTTCCACAAAGTTCTGATTTTTTCTCATAACAACAGAAAATCCGCCAAAAACAATGGCAGCTCAATTCACCAATTACGCTCATCCAAACTACGCGGCGGGACTTAAGCGTTTTCCTAGTAGAAACGTTTAAAATCACTGAAATCATGTATGTTATGATTTTAGAGACATTTAAAAAAATATTTCTTATAGAAATCGTACTTTTACGATTTTTTCTCCGGTTTTTAATACGATATTTTCGTGATATTTGGGCCGATTTTGACCAAACGGGTGGTGCTACAACGTTCATATTTTACATTGACATAAAAATTATGGTAATGTTGTGCCTCTTGAAAGAAAAAGTTGAAAAAGTTGGTCAAAATTCATAGAAATAAAGGTTTTAATATAAGCCTTTTACAGGTGTATAATGAACAAGTAATATCAAGTAACTGTAGAAAAAGTAAGGAGATTCCACATAAAAACGTAATCATTGGACAGAAATATTCCAAAAAAGCTCTTCCATCAACGCGACTGGAAAAAGCGTTCGCGAAGCGGCCTAGTTTGCTAAACTAAACTTTTTTCTTAATGAAATAGGATTTGTTTTAAAACTCGTACGCAGATTTTTTTATGATTTTTGGATGAGCGAAGCGAAGACTTCAATTTCACCGACCCCCCAAAAAATTTAGCTCGGGTGTTTTTTTTTTTTTGTTTGTTTTTTGTTTGTTTTTCTGTCTGTTTGTTCGCTCTCTACCGGGCAAACGGCATATGCGATCTTGATGAAAATTGGAGGGGACCTTTGAAATCTCTGAACGTAGACTTGCTACGTTTTTGGGTACAATCGAAGAAATATTTCTCATGAATATCGTACTTTTACGATTTTTTTCGATTTTTAGTGCGATATTGTCGTGACATTTGGGCCGATTCTGACTAAACGGGTGGGGCTACAACGTTCATATTTCACATGGACATTAAGGTAATGGTGATGAATTCCTTTTTTAAAGAAAAAGTTTATAAAGTTAGCCAGAATCCAAAAAATAAAGGTTTTAATATGAGTTTTTTTAGGTTTATAATGACAATTTACAAGTAACAATAGAAACTTGACAACAATCACCAACAATGCGTTCAAAAGGCACTTGATAAGTAAATAGATCCCACGCAAACTTAAAACTTACAAAAAAGATCATCCATCAACGCGACGGGACTTTAGCGTTTTCCTAGTATATTAGTATCACCCATTGAAACGGGATTTGAACCAGGGACGTCCCGAATCAGAGTCGCGCGCCCAATTAACGATTTCCTAAATATTAGTTTAACAAAACAACGGACATAGTTCATCAATAATTATGATCATCTGACATTGCCAAAACTATTTTTGATTTATTTTTCGGTTTAGTGGTACGCCCAATATAGACGATTAAATTTGTGATGTATACATGGCACAGATTCCTGCTCATAATTTTTGGGTTAGAAGGCTCATTTTCGTTTCTATTTGTAACAATACTCCTGTCTATAAACTCATATAATTGGAATTTGTTTCCAGTTAATATCTTACGATTTTTTTCTTCCGCCGGTACAAATACTAACTTCTAAACTACTACTACTAACCGTGAACTGTGAAGTAATCAGATTACAAATCAGTTGCGTTCTCTCTTCATTTTCCAAATTTTGCGCCATTTGTTCAACTAAAGGCGTAATTCTAGTTACTAGGAAAACGCTAAAGTCCCACCGCGTTGATGGATGAGCTTTTTAAAGTTTTTAGTTTGCGTGGGATATCTTTACTTTTGCAAGTGCTTTGTTTTGCTGCCTACGCATTGTAGGTGAATGTTGTCAAGTTTCTTTTGTTTCTTGTCAATTGGTATTATTTACCGTAAAAACTTATATTAAAAGCTTTATTTCTATGGATTCTGGCTAACTTTTTCAACTTTTTCTTTAAAAAGGTACTACATCACCATAACCTTAATGTCCATGTATAATATGAACGTTGTAGCCCCACCCGTTTGGTCAGAATTGGCCCAAATGGCACGAAAATATCGCACAAAAAATCAAAAAACTTATATTAAAAGCTTTATTTCTATAGATTCTGGCTAACTTTTTCAACGTTTTCTTTTAAAAAGCAATACATCACCATTACCTTAATGTCCATGTGAAATATGAACGTTGTAGCCCCACCCGTTTGGTCAGAATCGGCCCAAATGTCACGAAAATATCGCACTAAAAATCGAAAAAAATCGTAAAAGTACGATATTCATGAGAAATATTTCTTCGATTGTACCCAAAAACGTAGCAAGTCTAAGTTCAGAGATTTCGAAGGTCCTGTCAAATTTTCATCAAGATCGCATATGCCGTTTGCCCGGTAGAGAGCGAACAAACAGACAAAAATACAAACAAAAAAAAAAAAAAAAAAAAAAAAAAAAAAAAAAAAAAAAAAAAAACACCCGAGCTAAATTTTTTGGGGGGTCGGTGAAATTGAAGTCTTCGCTTCGCTCATCCAACAAGTAGTGTATGTAATCAGAAAAAATTTGTGATAATACTCAACCATATCTAAAACTAAAAATAACATTTGTTTTTGTTTAGTCTTTCAATTCAAGAAACTCATCATAACCTATTGTTGGCATCCCAAATTTACTGAACACGGTGTAGAAAATCCAAAAACATGCTCTGCGGGGTTAAATGTGACCCCATCCAGGTTGCACGCAAGGGGTGGGAGAGGACTAAATGACTTGAACCATTATATTCTCATGTAAGTTCATTTAATTAAATAAGTCCATACAATACATTGAGATCATTTTTCAGTTATCTTTTTCAACATAAACATTAAACGTTCACTTATTATTACATCACAGGCACATTAGCAGAGGCATTACTAGGTGGGCCTTAATAAACACTTTATCCAGTAAGCGTACTTCACAATCAATGCACATGTATCTAGGTCGACCAACCTACCTTATTAATTGAGCTTACAACTACCCTAAACCAATCAGGATTTACCTTTCATTGTCCTTGTTGATGAGTCTGAATTACGGTCCCTAGTAATGCTTCTGGATAATTACTTTATTATATATATCAATAATTAATGTCACATAAATTTTTTTCACTTTTCTAATACATAAAACAATGTCTATTTTATTGTATATATTATACATTGTATATTTTATCTTAATATAATATACATGGGGTTTTATTTCATAACTAATTTATTTCGACAATATTGACATGGGCTCTTAGACCCTTGATTTGATTTCTTCTAGTTTGAGCAACAATTTGCCTGTTCAAATACAGACCAACAATAAATATATTTATCATATTTCTATTTAGTAATACGTACATTCTGTACAGTACATGTTCCATTGGCAACCATTAATCAATTTTCTTGACACGTGGTGAAACATTGAGAAGTGAATCTACTCTTTAGCCGAGTTGAAATGTATATGTGGGTTTCAGAATGTAGAGGTCTGTTGTGGAACTTGGAAGTTATCAAATCAGTTTATCAAATTACTTCCACGGTAACCTACAACAAATCACTCAAGAAACATCGAATGCAAGCCAGACTTTTGGTAGGCACTAAGGATGCAAAGTAGATCCATGAAATATCCACACCAGGAAGATGATCAAAATTAGCTTAGTTCCTTTTCTGTAAGAGTTGACGATCAAATTTTTTTAAGATAAATTACCCGCCTTGGTGGAATGGGAAGTCCAAATATCAGACTAGTTTTACTTTTATGTATAATAAGAATTAATATAATATAAGAAAATATGGTAAATTATTTAATTAAGTTTGTAATGTAAATGTTTACTCAGCATTGATAACTGTTCAAGGAACCTTATCCCGAGTTCTCACAAAGTAAATACTTTTACAGTTATGTTGAAAAAGAAATGTACTCCCCAAATAAAAAACTTGTTACTCTTAAAACTGTATAAAACCTCTCGCAAGTATCTATGTTCTGTGGGCATGCTAGTGGTGCCGCCACCATAGTTTGCTACAATCAAAACAAAACACAAGTAACCCAGGGTTCACGTATGACTCAATGCAGACTCAGTCGAGGTCTTCACACGATCACCTGATTGGCTGCAATGGATCCATGTACTCAATGTGCAAATGTTTCCTCCTTCCAGTCTCTTCAATAATAAATCACAAACAAGCAGAGTTCACCTGTTGCTAGTTTAGTGCAATGTGACAATTGTTTCAATTAGGCCTCATAAGGGACCTTTGCAGGTCATTTTCAAATCAACAGATATGAAAATAGTAATATTCTCTCAGAAGAAACTACTTACTACTTTCAACTACCACTACGCCCTTTCTCAATCTCTAAAAGATAATAAACAAATATTTTTTGCAACTACTATTTGCAAAATTTTCTTGCTATATTTATGTACACCAACACTAATATTAATACATTTTAGGTGCTAACATCAATCAAAATTGAAATCCACGTGAAATACAATGGTTTGCTCACACAAGCGGATACTATAAAGTTTCAAATCTGGTCGGGTATGTGGGGTCGACCTGATAGTAAAAAAGGTACCCGATTTTCGGGTTACAAAAAATACATATTTTGGGGAATGGTGGAGGTGCCAGTCCAGACAATTTTCAATAAAAATAGCTTATTTACAAAATACCATTCAATAAAAATACACACAATAGAAAATGAATTGGGAGAAAATCATAATGGAAGATTCTTCACAAGTAAAAGTGAAGTATTATGACATCTGTCTTCTCCCTACTCGACCCGACCCAACCCAACTGCCAAAACTTCTACCCGCCGCCATACACAAGTCCATGAGAGGAACATTATCTACATTTCTAGCATGCAACATTTTTAGTTTTGTACTAACATTGGAACCATCCTAAAACAACGGGTTTCTCACAGTCTCATAATGTGTGCCAACACGGGCTCATCAATTCTTTATACGTATTTTATTTTAACGTATTCTCTATTGATTTTATCATGTGAGCTGTTTATGCTAGACCAGTGAACGTGAACTAAATTAAAACCATTGTATTTGAAAAGAGATCAGTAAAATACAGGTCTAACACTCATAATAAATGTTACCACAACAACAAATCTTTTTCATCTTATCATAAACAACACTTACTTTCAGTTGCCCGGCAACTTAAGTGGACCGCTCACAATTTTAACTTGTAACACGTAAAATTCAATATGAAGTAAATAACACAACGTGAAACTGAGATAATATGACAACAATATTTTGAATACGATATCCAGATATGTCATTCCAAGGAGTTGTTGAACCATTAATAGTTACAGAATGTCCCTTATAATTTCTACAGTTCAAATAATCAGTTAATTATTGTTAAAACTAAAATGAGAAGAATCTTTTTATTTCAATACAACAACACCTAACAATATTTCACAATACCAGGTACTACACAAAAATAGTGTAAATAAGTAATGCAATGATGATGCTTTCTACTTATTTGCTCCAGATATTTGGCTGCACATTTTCAGCTTATGTTCAATGAATCAATGATGTTTATAAGTTTATGTTAATTTGATTGAAAAATGACTTCCTTGCAGAGCTTCTACAACAATTGCTGACAAAGAACAACAATACCCAATGACAATAATCATTCATAACAAAATAATTTGTATTTACAATACAGACTTTTCCCTAGAGATTAAACTAATAGGCATGCATTGCAATCTGAATTAAATGTAACATTAACATGAACATGATTACGTGGATAAGGATTGCAAATTTCAATTAGTCAGTAAATAATTTACTCTTTTTTATGTTGAAAAAGAATAATCCAGTAGAGACAACCACACAAAAACAAACAAATACACCACTATGAGCCGACATCTTGTATATCGGTGCGTGTAGTAATTTAAGTACAAGAAAGGTCAAGTTATCAATTTATTACATATTAATTTTCACCATAAGGTATAAAACTATGAACATTACTTCATGCACGCTTGTCGGTCCAGAATATTATTCAGTGGTGTAAATAGGTTTTAATACCCTGTCAAAACATTATGAATTTATTTATAATAGTAATAATAAATATAGGCCTTAATGCTGATTGTATAATTTTCAGATGAAACACAACAATGCTCAATAATAATCGATTATTAGCAGAAATCAGACTTGTAAAAATCACAATACCCCTCAAAATATTACACAGTACGTTGTACCCTAGGGCCTACTGATTCTCGGTCACACTAATAAAATATTATTATTGTCGATTTGATACAATATGAAGGTGTTAACTCTTCCATACATCAACTTCAATATAATCTTAGATTAACTTGAGTTTATCATTAAAATATACAAGACATTCTACGTGTATATACATGTCTATTTATACTGTGTCTGCTGACAAGTTTGCACGATGGTATCGTGCAATCAAATGAATAGCAAAAACTTTCTAGTACAAGCCTTCCTTACACACAATATGTCACAAACCTTGCAGTATATTGCAAACAATGCCTGGCTCGCCACACAACTATGAAATAATTCACACCTTTGAGTAGGGGTTACAACGCGAGTGGCAGTTTGTATACCAGCCTGCCACTGGCCCAAGAATTCTAAATGACATTGTAAACTCAAAGTTTATAATTTTAAAAATAAATGTATAATAAAAATAAATTTTAAAAACAATGTATGTAAAATCAGCAAAAACACTTTTAAAAAAAATATTCTTCAGCCACATAGTTCTGCAATCAATTTTATTAGGGGAATATGCCACACACTCTACTCAAAGCAATTCTCCTGTCTTTTTAATGAAGGAATCACATTGACATTGAAGCTCCAGTGAAATCGTTTAAAAATTCACTCGAGCCTAAAATATCCTCCAACCTTAGATTAAAATAATGCAAGATTTGAAATTTCCTCCTGTCTCGATCACTTATACTGCCTTCAACAATATCAGTTCATATTATACTGTACACAATGTACTAGTATGCATTTATTGCAACGTTCCTTCTTACGAAATGTATAACAGTGACACATGACCATAACATTTTTAAGCTCTAAAGCTTTCAGAAGAAAATTTTGAATTCCCTGATAGGTACGTATATACTCGCTATAGTTATCAATATAACGAATTGTACAATAACAAACATTTGTTGAGCATTAACAATAGGCCTATACGTAGACATAACATCCAAGCAAAAATCACAATAAATAAATATATTATACTATTATTTTTTTCCCCCATAAAAAGAAACAATCCAAAACTTTGTCCACTGCTTAATATATATTGGAGGACAATATTTGTTGGAATTACCCATATAGTAGCTGACAGTATTGTGCAATGTTCACTAGTTGAGTACACATATTAGTATATAATAATATTAAATTGAACAGTGTTCTAAATTGTGATAATGTTTTCTTACAGATGTACCAATGCTATGTTTACTTAAAAATCATTTCACTGCAAACATTGCATGTACCTACCGATGAGTCGATGACAGATGATGAAATACATTGAGCATTTAAGGTGACTGGTAATTTGGCATATCCCCATTCTGCAATACTGCAGTTCATCCGTGAATCATATCAAGTTCTAACAAGTCGGAACTGGAGAAGCCATGGATCTCACAATTGTGCCAAGAGGATTAAATAATAAAAGAAGAATATACCATCCAAAAAATAAAACAAATTTGTTTTCAAATATTTATAAATCATAACTATAGTATGGCAAAAAGTAATGGAAGTCAAGACAGTGTTGAATTACCGGTACAGTATGTTACAGTAAAATTTACAAAGTCTTGTCATAGATAACATTAAAAGATGAATAGGAATAAAGTAATAACTATGAATAGGTACCGATACGGAAAAGGTACTCACGATTCTATGTTATGAATAAAATTCAAGACCACTGCATGTTCCAAATATGAAAATATAATACTTTATTATAGAAAAGATTTTCAGTTAAGATGAAAGTTATCTGCCACCTTCTCAGATCAGTTATCACAATGGAGAAGAAAATATGGCTTAAAATTGTCATTTGGTTTTGAAATTGAAAAATCCATTAATTTTGTTTTAGCAGTATTTGCTGACTATCCTACATTAATTGTGAAAATTGAAAGGGAAAAAAAATTTGGCCATTGATTGGATGAGCGTAGCGAGCGAAGCGAAGATTCCATTTCACTACACTGGAGAAAAAAATCCGGAATGTTTTTTTTTCTTTCTTTCTTTCTTTTTTTTTTGTATTTTTGTGTGTCTGTGAACACGATTCCGGCTAAACCAATACTCCAATTGCGATGAAATTTTATGGAGGTCTATGAAATCTCTGAACAAAGAACTACACGGGGGAAAAATCGATCGAAAAATTATTTCTCATGAAAATCGCAAATTTTACGATTTTTTACGATTTTTCAAAAAATTCTTCGACTTCTAACATCTACATGCTTTTATCGATTGTAATGATTTTTTCACAGAACTTTAATTTTATGAATTATTATATTCGTGTGAAATTTGAGCGTAATCGAAAAATTATCTATTAAAAAAATCACAATTTTACACTTTTTTCGTTTTAAAAAAAATTACGCTCATCCATCAACGCGGCGGGACTTAAGCGTTTTCCTAGTTAATTAATATGTACCATAACATGCTCGGTTAATTCAAATTTCAGTTTCATTCCAACCCATTCCAATGAAGTCCCGAAAGAAGCACGAATTCTTAGTTTTGCACTGTATTATATTTTGTGGCAGAGCTAGGAATGGAAAAATAAGTAATTTCACGTATGGTATTTTTTATTTTATAAATGGATAACATCAACAGTTCTATCAATCTATGCTTTCCCAACCTGTCAACCCTTCTCCAATCTAAACTTAACTAGCCATTTGGCCTTTTCCAAACTAATTGAACAACCAAGTCTTAGAAATAATGATTATAAATAGAAAGAAAAAGTTAAAATTAAAATTAAATTATTAAAAGTAGTATTGAATGGCAACCCTTTTGGGTATAAAGGTAAAAGGGTAAATGATAAATGTGTCCTTAATACCTGACGATCGGATCCTCGGGCCGCGGCCTGGGGTCGACCTCTAGATCGTCGACTAGAACCACAGTGGTTGCGCTGATGGCGGACGGTGACCGGTCGGCTGGCTGAGCGGCCTTCGCTCGCCGCGCTCTCGACCTACGGCTGCGTCCCGTGAGCGCCTCTAGCTCATGGCTCTCGGACGTGTGAAGGGCGCACACCGTGGAGCACGTAGACATCGTAGACTCGGACAACACGTTAGCGTAAGTGGTCTTGTCGGCCGAGCAGGACGTCGGCGAGGAATCGTCAACCTCGCCGAAACACTTGTAATGGAACTGGCCGAAGCCGTGCTCGGGCCCGGCCACTCGGAGGAGGGACCCGAGGAAGAAGGTGGAATACCCCCAGCTCACCGCCATGACTATGATGAGGAACCCTCCTATCTGGATGTACGCCAGGACGGACGAGGGCAGCATGAACGCGCCGGCAGCTGCCGTGGTCAACGCAGCCATGGCCGTGGGGCCGCCCATACGCGATATCGCGTGGGCAGACGCCCCCTCCCTTCCCTCCTCCTCGGGCCCAAGCCGGTAGTGGATCCCGTAGTGAAGACTGAAGTCTACCGCCAGACCAATAGCCACCGTTATGGCGATTGACTCGAGAACGTTTAATTTCCAACCAAGGATAACTAAAATAGCCACAGTAACAAAAATGATGGCTGCAATAGTACTTATTGCAAAGAAAGATATGATGATGTTGAGGGTTACCACTAAGAGAATTACTAGAGCAATGCCCATAGAGACTCCGATGGCTACTAACGTATCTTTAGATATTGTCTTCTGTAAATCATAAAAATCCAACTGGCTAACAAACCAGCCCCCTTTCATGCCGGAGGGAGCGGAGCGCAGTTGATTCTTTGTCCATCGTTCTACTTTCTTGAAGAACCTGTCCATGTGTTCATACGACATCGAATAACTTTGGTTGCTTTCAAATTCTACCACTACAGCCATCACTTTTATGATGGGGCCTTTAGAGAAGCGGGGCCCAGCCACGCCGGGGAAGGTATACATACCCGGGTTCTCAAAGATCTGCGCCATTGCGCGGACGATACACACTTCAAAGATATCGCGCTTGTACGGAAACCTTTCCGATTCGCAGCATGGCGTTCGGTCTATGTTGTCCATCTTGTCTATGCAACGTCTGTGCATCCACGTGACAAAGTTCTCGATGAAGCAGTTGGGTAGAAGCGGCCCCCACATGGGCTGGTAGAAGGACTGGTTGCGCAAGTGCCGGCAGAACGTGAGCAGCCACGCTTGGGAAGCGGGGGCGGCCATGTCGAATGATGCGTCCATGACCAGGGAGCCCCGAGAGAAGGGGTCCAGGTAGTCCCCGTTGTCAACAGGCTTAACGCCCCACACGAAGCGCAGAGGGAGCCGGAAGTTATCACTTGGCCCTCCGTCAGTCTAGGGAAACAAAACAATGTTAAAACCACATTTGCAGAATTGAGACATGTACCGTATTTATACTCGATTATAGGTCCTCGTCGAGGAATGGCCGCATCCCTTTTTTGGCCAATTAAAATTTCAACAATATGATTGTAACACTATTGACAAAAATAGCTTCACACAATTTAGTTGCATTTTAAATATATTTTAAAATATAAGCCTATATTTAGTACGTATTTACATAACTTCAGTCATTATTGAATGTCATCTCTACACTCTTCAGTTATCTTTTACAAAAGACAAATTTTTACAACCAGTGGCAATAAAAACAAAAGTTTAAATTTTCTTAGCATTTAAAAGTTAATGTGCACTAGTTATAATACTCTAAAAAAACTGTCATTCTAAAAATGATTCTAAACTGTTTATTTTCAATTGACAAACATAGTAGCGTTCTTCTCTATTTCAAATAGCTTCTCACAAGAGAAAAATACTTTATTAATTATTATTAGTGTTATTGCATATATAATTAATAAAAATTATTAAGAAAAAGTTTTTATGCTTGATACTTTATTGTAAGGTCAAAGAGTAGGGCTCAAAATACCTACCTACACGTATTAATAATTAATATAGGTATGCGGGCATGTCTATAAGATGGTTAAATGCTAGCACATAAAATCTGGACTTTACTTGCTGTTATATAGATAAAATGTAACAAATGTATGCTATGTAATGAAACTGCTAAATAAACTGAACTGAACTGAACTTGTCAAACATTCCGAATATTGTTTATTTTTGTATTGTGACTACATTAATTTTCTTCTTATTTATAACAGAATTCCCAATAAAGAACAGAAGAGTTTATAGCGTGCATTAAGAGATTTAGCGCCAGTAGACAGTATCTAGGTACAGCAAACAACAATAGGAATGTGCAGATAAATGCACTGTGATCAAGGCTTCATTGTTTGCTGTAACCATGGAGTTATAAATAGTACTGTCCATGCTGTAACTAACTATACTAGCTGACAGCAGTACAGCGCCAGTAGTCGCTGGGTTCTTGGCCGTTTGGCTCTCTAGCCACACATTATAAGTATGATGATATATAAAAAAAAATTGCCTTTTTTCAGTTTAAAAAAAAATCGGCATTTTTTGCAATTGACCAAAAGGTTAGAATCGATCATAGTGAACCAAAAATCTATTCATAATCAATTCCCAAACAAACAATAAATATTTGTACGCACCGTTATTTTGGTGGACTATTTCCGCGGAGTCGGTGATACGCGTCGTTATTTTAGCGGTCTATTGCCGTGAAGCCCGAGACGTCACGGAACGCTGTTGCGTTGTAGTCTGTTTACTGTACCGCCTACCGCACGCGTAATATTCTGTCTGGACTGGCACCTCCACCACCCCCCTACATTTTGCACCAGTTTGAACAATTTGTTAAAGATTTTGCAAAATTTGCGTTTTCAAAATGTGTTTTTTTCCATCTCTAAATAATGTGATTCATTGACAATATTACATTGTAAGCAATAAATAGGATATTAAAAAAAATCGTAAATTTTGTTACCACCATTTTTCACTACCTCTAAATTATTATAAACTCAAAGGCATAGCCATAGGCTTAATAACACCGTAAAAATTACCTGTTTTGGTCTTTCGAACCAAAATTTTTCCCTGTAAATGAGATCATATCTCTCAAAAAGGTGACTGCTTTCAAACAGCTGAAAGTTTCGTGAGTCAGGAAGCTTTAGTTTTGGATGATAAAACACCACAATGATGCTTCCAACAGCAAGACCTCCTAGCACCACCAGCCAGAAGTATCTAGAACAGAGAAGACGTATTAATATTTTCCTAGGAGCGCTACCTGAATTAAAACAATAAAGCATATATTTAAAAAATATTGTATTTACAGTCTTCCCACTCAGTCACATACATATGATTCATGCGAGTATAGGCCACTAGTATCGAGTAATTGCCGCACTCCCATTTTGACAGCTCACATTTTAAAAAGTATGTTAGTATAATTAGGGTTGCCGTTTGATAATCGATATATCGATCGATACGATTATTTCCCGAAATGATCGATAATCGATTCAGTCTTCCCAAATCAATTATCGATAATATCGCCCATTCAAAATTTTGTAATTTACCGCTCGCTCTGCAGAACTTTATAAAATATTTAATCGCTTTATTCTGTGAAAAATTCGTCCACTGCAAGTAAAAATTACAAAAAAACAAAAATTTCAAGTTCTTAATTGAATGACAAAAGTACATGAAAGCCTCTATGGATAAAAGACCACAAACAACTGAACCTAAGCACAATAGGGGTGTCTGGGTGAGGTTTTGGAGTAATGGGTGGTACGTACCTTAGCTTCATGACTCCGAGAAGAAGGAACTTGTCAAGCGAAGCGCGAACTTGCCCAGCCGCGGCTCGAGCTGGTCGTAGTTTGCTTCCCCATTGAAGCCACTGAGTGGGGCAGCTCCAACGCTCTGAAACATGCAACCTTCTTCTTACATTTGACTAAATGAAAATTAGGGGAAGGACAGGAATATACATTTTGTAGCGTACATGTCTCAAAACAAGAAGAAATAAAGACATTTTAAAGTGAAAATAAAAATATTTAAGTACAATAAGTAAATAAGTAAATGGACAAGTGAAAATAACTATTGAATGAACTATCATAGTTCACGGCACACATAAGATACTTAATTACATGCTTAGATACTTACATAGATAGCTTAATTCCCCATGTTTTGTGATAATTTTGCTTGAATTTAAATAAATTGGTTTGTTGCTTGGGTTTATAAAACAATGTTAATGACCAGAAATTTTTAAACAAATTTAAAAATTGTTTTTAGGAAACAAGTCCAAGTCCAAAACGCAATAATTGGGAATAGGAAATAAACTTTCCGATCTTGTTTCTGAAATTTTGTGATCCTGCACTCTCGTTATGAGACAAACCAAACACTTTAATTTTCAACTCTAAATTAAAAATAAATGAAAATTGAAAATCAATATTTACCTGATATCACTACGCTAGCAGGTAGCCAAGTGACCATAAGTACAAAATTGGCAAGGGTCGCTGTCCCGGCAAAGATGCTGAAGCAACGAACGGCAGTGATGGAGCTGACGTACGAGGAGTAGAAAGCTGCTGCGGTTGTCAGCGACGTGACAAACATAGACAGTGCGGCCTGGCGGAGAGTGTCTTGAACTACCTTCACAACCGTTCCGTTGGTCTTCTCGGCCTTCGCGCACTGCCACACTTTACAGAAGATGAAGGCATCGTCTGCACCAATGCCTGGAAAATAATTACGTACAATATTATACTTAGGGATGCACACGATAATCGATATTATCGATCGATAATCATTAATCAATAATGGATATAATTTTGATAATCGATAACCAAAATTCATTATCGAAATATCAAATAATTCGTCAATAGTGGCATGAACTAAACTCTAAAGACGGAGATTATCTCACGTTGTGCCATGCACTGACTGGGCTGATGGTGTCACATGGGAGATGTATGTTTGGTAATGAGATCAGTCGATAACGGAAGCCAAACACATGACATCGAAGACAGCCAGGCAGTAAACGGAACGTGATTGTTTTGTTTTGACTTACACTTGCCACACTTGAGGTTCCACTTATAGGTAGGAACAGGCTTTATTAGTGATATCGATATTATTGATAATATCGATTCAATATTTTACTCGATTCATTACTAATTTGATAATCGATAATGAAAAAAGTATCGATGTGCATCGCTACTATGATATGTTATTATTGTGAGGATGCTTTCGTGCGGTTTAGGATAAGAGTTACTCTATTAATGAAAATTAACTATGAAAACGCTTAAGTCCCGCCGCGTTGTTGGATGAGCGTAATTGGTGCATTGAGCTGCCATGTGTTATGCGGATTTTCTGTTGTTCTGTGGAAAAATCATTACTTAGTTGAAGTTTTTTTAAATAAAATAAAATTAAATAAAAAATGAATTTTAAATTTTTTTAAATTTTTTTAAAATTAATTTAATTCTTTAAAAAGAAAAAAAATCGTAAAATTGCGATTTTTATAAGAAATAATTTCTCGATTGCGCTCAAATTTAACACTTATCTAATAATTCATAAAATAAGGGTTCTGTGAAAAAATCATTACAATCCGATAAAGCATGTAGGTGTTGTAAGTAAAAAAATTGTTAAAAAAAAGAAAAAAACCCGTAAAATTTTGATTTTTATGATAAATATTTTTTCAATTGCGCTCAAATTTCACACGAATATCTTAATCCATAAAATAAAGGTTCTGAGCAAAAATCATTAAAATCGGATAAAGCAAGTAGGTGTTATAAGTCGAAGAAATTTTTAAAAAAAAATCGTAAAATTGCGATTTTCATGAGAAATATTTTTCCGATTGCGCTCAAAAACGTGGCAGTTCTAAGTTCAGAGATTTCGAAGGCCTCCAGAAATTTCATCTCAATTGGAGTATCGGTTTAGCCGGAATCGTGTGGACAAACAGACAAAAATACAAAAAAAAGAAAGAAAAAAAAAAAAAACATTCCGTATTTTTTTCCCCAGTGTAGTAAAATGGAATCTTCGTTTCGCTCGCTACGCTCATCCAATTAGAGCCAGGCCATTCTAGTGCTTTTTTTTACTTTATTGACAATACATAATATTAAAATTAAAATTAAAATCAGATTAAGATCAGTCAACAGATAAACAACAAAGAAAGCCCAATGCATATTTATTTTATAAAATAATATTATTAACAAAAATTACAGTTTTCAAGACAAATTATTATATCATTTTGTAGACTTGCCCCAAAATCAATTTAACCACTAGCTTCTCTAAATTCACGGAAGTTATATTTTGTGTTCAAATAAAAATTCTGGACCTTGTGGTAACCCTATTTATGAGGTAAGTACCAACTAATAATCAGTACATTAGCTAGTATCAGTGAGTATTTTATTCTCCAAACTAGTGGCAAACTCTGGCCAGTTTGTGAGAAACTCCTGCCCATTCCCCCAAAACCCCATATCCCCTAGGCTAGAGTGGCACATTATGAACTAACGGTTGACGCACCCTTAATCCAAATAAACCTTTAAAATAATCACAAAACAAACTCACCGACTGCCACGACGGAAGCCAACAGGTTCATGAACGGAAAGAACCGCAGCTCGAAGATGAGCGTGTACATGAAGTAGGAGATGCCCAGGGAGAAAGCTATCGCGACAACGGTCATCAGAGTGACGAGCAACGAGCCGGTGTAGAGCCACATACTGAGGAGGATGAACGTCCCCCCAGCGCCGATCATCCAAGTGTCGCGTAGCAGACACTCGTCGAACAGGGACGACTTCAGTCCTGCACAGCAAGAAATACTCACTGAATGAGGATGAACAAAATACCACATAAAACATATTTTATGAGGGCCTTGCTATGACTAAGAGATGTCATGAGAGAAAACAATGTATTCAGTTGTTGAATACAGATACATGGACCCACATGGATACGCCTAATAAACCATATGGCTACATAGCACAATAAATAAATAAATAAATAAATAAATAAATTTTTATTTAGAGTCTACCCACTCAGTTATATAACTGATTTTCAGTGGGGGACTTTAAATCAAAGCGACCAAGCCAACCCTGTAGGCCCCGACGCAATCGGCGAGTGAGCGATAACCAACCAAAGATCGTTATTTGTAATAGGAAATATAGCAATCAGTGGTATGGACAGTGCGAACACCCGCGAATCAACGCCAGAATCAACAAGGCCGATTCAGAACAACTCTGAAATTTATTATGTGCTTCGTTGCTAGGACGGCTCCAAAGTCACCGTTTACAAACTCCTAAGACAAGAACTGATGGACTTAAGTCCAAATCAGAAGTTAAAAAACTTCTGACTTTGACGGGAATCGAACCCTGGACCTTCTGCATTGGAAGCAGATACGCTAACCACAAGACCAACGAAAAATCACTTGGCCCTTATAGTTTAAGAACTATAAAATAACAATTTAATTTAGATTTCATTTCATTTAATTTTGAATGTATGAATGTATGTGAATGACGAATGTAAATTTATAATGGTGAATAAACAACTAGTACCACTAACATTTTTCAGATTATTTAAGCAATACTAAGATAATAATATATGATAATAAAAAATTACTTAATGATAAAACTTGCTACTCAATTTATGCTTGTTGTTCTGTTGTCGTACATAACCTGAATAATTTTGTATGGGAATTAATCTGAATTATTTCCCGGTACATAAAACTCGCACAACTGCATTTACTAATTGGTGTGAATTGCAAATACAACTTGGGAGTGTTTCACTACATTTATTACATTAAATTATTATGTTGCACACAGTCTGCTATGACAAGGATTTTTTCAGGATCAGCCAGTAATTATCAGGTTGATATAAAACTTTGTGCACATGTTATATGCAGGCTTCTCTATAAGAGGCACATTAAAAATAATCATCATCATTATCCATTGCCCCTTCCTACCGGTACTTCTGGCAGGGTCAGCTAGGGTTTCGCAACCAAATTCTTCCACTTCTTTCTATCGTCCTACAATCGTGTCTCTGCTACATGATCCCAGCTCTCTCTCAAATAATAACAGTTAAAACAAATTATAAATACACTAAATTAAATTAATTTTTTGGATTTTGGTTTTTTGTAAAATCATCAAAATCAGTACATTTTGGAATTTATTTGTGGCTAATCCACAATAATGTTAAGTGATCTTTGACTTTAGAAGAGTGACCATATCCTTGCTTTACAACCACACACAATTGCATATCAATCGGATGAAAACTGGATGCAAAAACAGTTTCTAAAAAACGTTGAATAGGTTTATCTGACTCTTATAGCACGGGGTGAATGCAAAATGCAATTTTACTGTTGACATACTATTATTTTATCTAGATCCTATTCTTTGAAAATCTTTGAACTCTTCACCAATCCTATTTACCATCAATCTAAATAACGTTTGTTTCTTAAGAATTTGTCCCTACCTAATTCCATGCCCACAACCTTCACATCCCCATGCCTAAGGGAATGTAGATCCAGCTTATGGAAATATTTTATGGTGGGCCGTAGTCTTTGCAATGGGCAGCACAATCATCGCCGCGTCGAGAACGTTGTTGCTCGTTCCGTTGGGCGGCACGAACCCAATGTCCACGATGAAGTTGATGATGTTGTAGACGGCGTTGTGCTTCTTGCACTGATCAGGTACATTCTTACAGAAGGCGAGGTTCTCAAGAGGATCGTCGCAGTCGTGCGTTAGTTGCATGCTGTGGTAGTAGCGAGAACAGGACCGCAACAGACTCTTCGTGGAGTTCACGTCTTCATCCTAAACAAGTGTAGAGAAAATTAGTTAACTCAAATCCCTGTCTAAAACACAATGAAAGGCAAACACAGTGGAATACTATACTAGTACCTTATTAATTTAAAATTTAAAATACATAATATTACAGAACAGAATGTTTTGTTTTTTTTAATTTTCAGGGCATGTGATATTTTCAGTTTGTGATTTAGTTTTGATTTTAAATCAACAATATGAATATCACAAAATTTTTGTGATTTAAATATAATAAATACATGTTGGTTTGAGAAAATCCAAATTAGGCCTACATATTTTTTATTGTCTAAGATAAACTTAACATAATGTATTAAACTCATTTTCCCTTTCAGGATCCAAATGAACAAAGAAAAATAAACTGACGAAGAAAAAACATGACAGACTTGGCAAGTCAATTTTGTTTTTCTATGACCAAGAAAAATGGTGGCTAGCCACCCCCTGACCCGGCTTATGTTTGAAAGATATACAGAGAATAAACAACGTACTGTTATCTCTAAGCAAGACGCCCTGTTGTGAAGAAGCGCGATGTAGTTGCCGAGCGACCAGCTGTGGCAGCAGCGCCCGGGAGTGATCGTCTCGCACATAGCGTGAAACTCGGGCCCGGCTCGTAGGACAGCGTCTACGTCGCACATCGATATGATGGAGCTGAGAGAGAAGAGATCTGACGACGACTTAAAGACCACTCTCGAGTAGTCGGGGCCTGGTGAAAACACAACAGGGGCTCAATCTAGGACTACCAACTCCACAGAAATCAAATTTGAGACAAAACCTTCTAAGTGGTAGTTTCACTTTGGATGTAATATTTTAATAGTATTATTGAAACCTGGGATATAATTCCAGACATAAAACCTATGCTAACTGTAAATGAGACTGATGCATTGCTTAGGCCAATTTGTATTTGTATTAATTATCTATCTGTTGACAGGTACAAAGTACATATGGATATTGCCAAAACATTTTAAATTAGTTTAAAAATTAGATTTGAGTGTGTGTGTGTTCGAAGCTCAACCAACTTGGGTGGTTTGCACTAGTAGGTCTGATAGTCTTTTTAAACTAAATATGCCATAAATATGTGGCTATATTTGTAGTCACCTCCCAACTTAAATTGAAGAAACGTTCATTTGAAGTGTGGAAATGCTTAACAAGAGATAGCCCACACCTCGTTTAAAACCTCAAAAGTTTCCAATTTCAAGGGTGGAAATTGAAGGTCAATAAGCAATGTCCAGAAATACGACCAATTAGCTGATTAAGCAATCAAGCATTTTTAATTGGACATTTAACAAATTTACAAAAAATGGGAGAAACTCGTTGATATCAAGACAACATACACAAACAAGTGGCTATATCTGGCGCAGTCGGATTAAAGACTCATTTATAAAGCTATATACCCGAGGACGCCTAAGTCTTACTAGGTGCACTGCAAAAGAAGCCGTCGTGTGCGAGATGATTGTGATCATGGCCAGCATCGTCGACGTGTAACGAAGCTGGACCCTTCTCCAGTATTTCCCATTCGTCCTCCTCCAGAGTGGTCATTGCAGACCGATTCTTCTGGTCCTCAAACATAACCTTTTCCCCGGATACAATCGGCTCATCAGGCACAACCTAAATAGCCAAAAATTAAAAATTAAACTATAAAAAGTTATTTATAATTTTAAAAATGAAAATACAAATTGTTGGACATTTCACAGTTATAACATATTATTATTTCTCTTAAATTGAGTAATATTTTGACTACTTTACATAATCAAGTCTTTATCAAACAACATAGGCTAACAAATAAAAAAACACAACAGACACGACAATATTTCCCTCAAAATCTTTTTTTACTAGGAAAGCACTAAAGTCCCGTCGCGTTGTTGAGCGAGCACCGGTACGTGCAACAACGACCCAAGTACGACATTCCCATAAAGTTACATACCAATAAGTCTTTAAGGCTGGATGTCCCCAAAACGCTCTGTATGTGCAGAGGTCGACTAAATATTTTTTTAAAGCACTTTCCTGTCGTCTAAAATCTTCCAAATTTTGCAGCGAATTAGACGAAAGATTGAAATTTGTCATACTATCATTACAATTAGCATGCATTGTTTTGATTTTAAATGGGACTCATTAATCTACAAGAAAAACGATAGAAATGAACGGCTCATGAGATAAATATGTGGTTTTTTCACACAATATTTTAAATACTATTTCCAGTTGCGCCACAAAGTATCAATATTCTCATTAATACGGAAGACTCCTAAATCAATATAAACAGTTTTCGCGCGTTTTAATAATGTTAGTCTGTGAGCTCGCGCTCTGGGTTTTGTGGCAATATTAGGAACTCTTTGAACGTTCCTTCCAGACAGACAAAAGAGCAGCCGATGAAAGGATAGCCAAGCGGAGCTCTTGTCCCTTCTACGGGTTGCAGTTCCAGGTAAAAGCAAAGTCTCTCGTCTTGTTATGAATGGCGTGAGACTACAATGACTGTATAAATTAGTTTTCAACTACCATGTCCAAACAGCTTTTTCTGGTCTGAACAAATTGAGAAGAGTTCTGGATTTAGAATCTACCATCTCAAAAGACCGAATTGAAGTCCTCTTTGGGCGACATTATTTATAATTAGAACTTATTTTTAGCACATACATACTATAATAAAAATATTCAATCATTAGATCAAATGTTCTAAATGTTTTATTATTATTATTATTATTATTATTATTATTATTATTATTATTATTATTATTATTATATTATTATATATATATTATATATATATATTAAATTTGAAATTATTATTATTATTATTATTATTATTAAAATTATTATTATCGTAGCCTGGATTTTGATTCCGTGGAGGGGGGGGGGGGGGGGGATATTGGTAAAAATGCCCACGAAACTATTATTCGGGAATAGTACGTATCGAGGCAGGGGGGTCTGGGTAGGTGCCCCCCAGCTGGAGAGAATCTGGGGCGCATAGTAACAGACAATTTTTTATTTGTATCATTGCAAATAATGACATTTTAATAGTTTTTAGAGTGCTTTTCCTATAATTTATAAAATTGTGAAGATCAACAAACTGTCGGTTTAAGATCTACATATTATTATGTACGTCATAGTGCTATTTAGTATTATAATAACCCTTCTTCATATTTCCGGGAGGGGGGGGAATAGGACCCTGATTCCCTCCCCTTGCTACACCCCTGACAATCCATATTGTATGTATTGTGGCAACAAAATACAAATGAAAACTACTACTACACGGACTACACCCAAATGCAAACGCACGCGCGCGCACTCGCACTCTTCATTAGCAAGCGAACTCGCCGAACATGCTCATAATTAAGCATATTTTTGTGTGAAAACTCATTTCGGTGAGAAATAAGAAGTATGGAAACTAATTAGCAATTTCTGATAATAGATCATCTTCCATGAAAGTTTACAATAGTCGGTTAAACAAATAATACGAATCAAAAAAAAGTATTATTAACACTGGTCAGCATTAAACAATGATTGTATTGTAAGAGGATGAGTGATGACCAAAACAAACTTTATTTACGTGGAAGTTTTTACAGTTTCAGTCTCTTTTGATAAGTGAAACCACGTGACCCAAATTATAATACATTTAGGATCGGCTTTACGTAATATCCAATACGTCCAACGGTCCGCGGTTACCGACGGCTGCATAATGCGATGGCGGCGCCAAGAAGCTATTTAAGGGGGGGAATTGGAAATGCACAAACACACAACAGCCATTTTAATAATTATTTAGAGATACTCGTTACTGTGCCTTAAAATAGTTCGACGGCTTGATGAAATTACTTTGATTAGTTATGTGCATATACCGAAGATATCAGTGAATCAAGTAAAACACTTTTCCAGTAGTGATCCCATCCATGATAAGTTGATAAGCAATTATTAAGGCGAGGTAGGAGGGGGGGGGGGGAGTATCGAACAAAATGACAACTTCAATTCGACCAGCAATAAGATAAAAGTGAACGTCAATATCCCTAAACGTAAAACGGTCACGGTTTATAAAAGCTGTCAAATATAATATAATTGTCTTGATATATTCGCTTATTTAGGCCTACGCATTACTTGTCTTTTGGGCAATCACATCAGGGCATCGAACCGACACGCATAAAAAATGGTTTTATAATATATAATAGAGTGTGCGTAAAATGGAAATGATATTATTATGTCACAGGCAGCATTTTCAGTTCCTGGTAATTTCAGACAGAGTATAATAATCTGTGTAGGCCAGAGGCCTAATCCATTTGTTTCATCAATGTCAATGGCCGTGCATACCTTCAACTAAAAACAAAAATAAGTACTTGAAACTTGAAAAGTAAAATCTTTTTTCGACTTTTTACGCGGTTTGTAGTTTAGTTTGTACCAGGACATCGAGGCAAAATTATTGTTGTTTTGTTCGGTAATACCCCGTTAAAAATAACGGTTTAAAAACAATTCCGACACCGTTATTGCTATGCATTTTATGATATAACAATAAATAAAATAAATTGTATTTAGAGTCTACCCACTCAGTTATATAACTGATTTTCAGTGGGGGACAGTAATTGCGTACATTTTACAATTTATTTTAAATTTTGACATTGATGATTTAAAATATTTTTTGCCTAATAAGAAGCCAAAATTAGTAAAAAAAATCAAATTACACGCAACATGAGCTTTTTTAGGTCACTTTGAAGGCGACGAAAGACTAAACAGGAAGTAGTATTATCGAAAGTGTCATTAAGACGGTACGTGTTGAACTTTCCAATTGCAATTTCACGATTTGACGATTTTGAGACACTGCCCTGCCGAAATAAACCAAAAAACACCGAAACATAAATTCTCGATTTCGGTTGACAGTTCGTCGGTTTTCGGTTCGATGCCGTGCTATGCTCTATAAACCTATAATTTTACAGCCGACAATATTCGCACCTAGTCAGCTATGAAGAATCGTTAGGAAGAGGGGCCCTAACAAATATATGATTAACATTCATTCTAAAATAAAGAATTACTAACAAATAGATGAGTAACATTCATTCTAAAATAAAGAATTACTTTTATTCTCGTGATATAGGTGAAGAAATGAAAATTAATTACATTGATAATATTGATGTGAGTAAAGAAAGAAAAATAATTACAATTATTATAATGATACAATTTAAATACAGTCTTTTGAATAACATGTCCAAAAAAATTTACAATGATTATATTAAAATGAATAAAGAAATTCGAATAGTCACAATTACTTTTTCATGTGCTCACATATTATGAGTGCACTTCAACAAATGCACATCTAAACTAAAAGCAAAAGTACGCGCGCGCACGTGTACTCGCAGTCCGCACTAGCACGCGACATGCTCATGATAAACCATATTTGGGTGAACTGAAAGCTCATTTCGGTGAAAACTAAAAGTGTGAAAACTAATTAGCAATTTCTGATAATATATCTTCTTCCGTGAATGTATACAATAATCGGTTACATAAATAGTAAGAAGTACACAAACTGGACAGAAGTAAACAATGGATGTATTGTAAGTGGATGACCAAAACAAACTTTATTTACGTGGAAGTTTTTACAGCTTTCAGTCTCGTTTTGATAAGTGAAACCACGTGACCAAAATTATAATACATTTGGGGACGGATTAACGTTTCCACGACGTCCGCGGTTGCCGTCGGCTGCGTATTTAGAAAGGCGGCGCGGAGAAGCTTTTGGGGGAAATTTGAAAATGATTCACGAAAAACTCATTACTATAACAGTATGCCTTAAAATAATTCGACGGTTTGATCAAATCTACTTTGATTGGAAATATCAAGGATGCAACGTTGTTGTGGTTCTTTGTTTCTCTCCTGCAGATCACGTATGTGTATTCAAAGGAAGACACACATTTGGGGTTTGTATAAGACAAATAGTCTAATTTTGCCTGAAAATTTTAATTCAAAAGCCAACTTCAATCGTATTTACTATATTGAGTTCGATTACTTCGGAAAATGTAACAATTTCCCTCATATTAATATGTTTTTATGCACACGCGATAGTAAACAATGACAGGTGAATTATGTAAAGCTACCCTTTCAAGTTCCATTCAACTCGATTGCTTGGTGGTAGGGGTACTCTGACTGGAGCATACCTGGGTGCAGACCAAGTTGGATTTGTTCTTCAAAAGCGTGCAGCGGCGTCAAAGAATAAGCCACATATAGGTAATTGAATGAGCTTTCAAGAACACGAACGTTTTGGGTAGATGCTCTTCTATTGTACGCCGAATAGACGGCGCGCGCTGACCAACAAGAAAATTCCTGTATCATTTAACCATACTTTTCATAATTACTAATTTATGAAATTATATATGAGATCAGCAACTCCTACATATTGCAAAATGTTTTTAATCGAAGCTCTAGGACCAAAATTACCATTACAATTTCCGACATCCTATTTGATCTGAAATGCTAATTTTGGTCGTAGAGATTCGATTAAAAACATTTTGCAATGTTTAGGAGTTGCTGATCTCATACATAATTTCATAAATTAGTAATTATACAAAAATTGTGTTTATTAAGACAGGAATTTTCTTGTCGGTCAGCCCTTGCCGATTCGGCGTATACAAAAGACAAGGCAGTGAGCTGGAGGAAGGGTTATTGAAAGAAACTAGAATTTTAATGAGCTTGTCAGACCTCTTCTGTCAACCTCCCCATTCATCCTTTCTGTCGCCAGGTATGTCTGGTCTGTAGAGGTAGGGTCGGTACAGAAGATATCTGCTGCTTCAGTGCTCGAAATCGCAACTAGGTTGCGCTGGAGTAAAATCGACGCGAGAGGCATCTATTGGCAAAAGTTGTTGATATTTTTGGAACATAGACCGTTAAGGTCTTGACCGATTTAGCTGAAAATTTGAAAAATAGAAGAGAATGTTGTCCTTATTAACCATGCAAAATTTCATAACGATCGGAACATTTTTATTTTTTTATTTTTTTATTTTATTATTTATTTTTTATAACCAACGATTGGATTTTGTTCAAAACCTATTACAGCAACCCGCCTAGGTGGTATGTACATGTGTGAAAAATTTCAGGCCGATCAGAGAAACGGTGCGACCTGTATGGAAGCAGTAACAGAAAAAAACAAACAAAAAAAAACAGACATTCGAGCCATAAGAGTCAAGTGGAGACGCTCTCTACGCTCGCTCAAAAATAAAATGTTATACTGTAGTTCTGTGAAATGTGCAATGATTAGAGGTAGGCCTTCATGTATATAGCATTTATTTCCATGTATCCTACCTCTAGCAATGATTTGTATTTTAATAATAATATATTGGCCAGTTGATGAATCATTATGGTACGCATGGCATGTCTGTGTTAGCCTTTTATACAATTGAGAAATTTAAAAACATAGTAAACCGGGTATTAAACCCGGGTCTTCCGCTTGCCCGATGGACTCCTCCACCAACAACCTTGTAAAATGTAACGTAATAAATTAGAGACTCATGTCTATTTTCCTGCAATTATATTTTAAGACAACTTTTGTATCAGGCAACTTTTATTTATTTAACTTATACTATCCTAATCAATAATAAAAAATTATTTACAAAGGAAAACAATAAAAAAAATTGCAGATACCCATACATAAAGAATGCAAAATAATAAACAGTAAGTAGGTTAATATTTGTTCTATCGGCCATTTATGACAAAATTGCAGCAATGTGGAACTGTATCAACACATTTACATTAATCCTACTGAAGTTATGCAATTGAAATGCAGTTTTAAAAGAGAAATGGAAAAATATTTAAATGTTATAATGGCGATTAAAATTATTAAAAACAATTTTTAATACAGTACACCTACCTGCGAGGTATTGTTCACGGTGATGCCCCACACAGGCGCAGGGGCATTTTTGGATATTTTTGGAATTTCATTGGGAGTGACTGTGGCTACACTGATCGGCCTGATTGATTTGGGAAGTTCATTTTCCCAAAGCGTCATCTTGTTATTGAGAATCGTGCTTTTTGACTCCTTGTCCTTGGACTTTTTTGCCCCTGGAACCTCGTTGGACGTCTGGCTGAGATTTGGGTTGAGGGTGAGAGGCCCCGACGACCGAGACGCATCTTGAAGATTGTCCCACGCTATCAAACGTTGCGAGATTACCGTGCCGCGCGTCTCGAATCCCTGTGCATACGTTCAAGTTACCATTAGCGGCAAGGTACACATTTTTAAAAGTTCTCTATTGGACATCTATACTGGATGGTTAGCAGCATGATGACATAATAATGTAGATGAGGGCACAGAAAAACTACAAAAGTTCATGTTGTTTAAATAAAACTTAATTTTTAATTTTTACAATTTATTGTGAACCAACAAAAATCAAAATTTTAAAATACATCATCAACACCTAGCAAAATGTTCCAACATAGAATTTAAGTTACTGTTCCGGGAGCACCGCAAAAGCTTTAAATATTCATAATTATTATTAGGCCTACTAAATATTAAGCATACACTTATAACTTACTGTAAGAAAATCATATGCTGACTTACCAATTGAGGATCGCTAAAGCTTGGAAGCTTTTTAGTAGTCAAGGGTATCACCAAACACAGTACAGAAACTACTGCCACAGCAATTAAGACAACATATGGGTGGTAGGCAACGATGCGGGCATACCTGCAACACAAACACGCATGATATATTTAGATGTCATTTCTTGAATTGCCCATTGATTAGACGATTGATCTTATATGTTTGTATCTTGAGATTTTGTTGCTTTCTTCTCCAGTAAGATCTAAGTATTATCTAACAAAAAAATGATTGATTGATTGAAATATGAGTTTTCACTTAAAGCCCGGGTATTTAACCGCTAAACTAAAAAAATATATTTCATTCAGGCTAACTAGTAATGAATTTAGCAATTAACAGAAAAATTATTGGGGCCACCATGACCTCCCAAAAAATTGTCAAACATGACATTTTTCGAGCTAGGTTCCATCGGCAAAAATCTCCCATAAGAAATAACATGGGGACGATCTTTATGCCCCGTGACCTTGGAGGATTTTGATCCAAAAAAATATTGGGCATTATTGACGTACTCGACAGCCTTTTCTGTAAATTCTCTATAGTATTTTGTTTTGTAATTTGGGCAAGTAGTTCGGTCAAAATATGCTGATAACCAAGATGGGGTGTGATTTTGGAATGCATATTTTTGCGTGTTTGAGAGTATATTTGGGCACAGTTTCAAGACACGATGTTATAAAGGGGCATTTTAGATTGGTACTATGCTAGGGTGTCCATTCGTCCCGTTAAAAACGGGACAGTCCCGTTTTTTAGGGACCTGTCCCGGTGTCCCGACAACTGTTCACGGGACGCTGTTTTGTCCCGTTTTTTGTAAATATACCGATTTCACGTGTAGCTCGTGGCTCGTCTGCTGTAAATTTGCGGACTACGCGTATTCTGTATACACTTTTCTGCTGGCCTTGACTTTGCACGAATGAATGCGTCATCAGCAGGCGGAGTGTAGAGGGGGGTGGGGTTGGTTGACGGCATCAGTTACACGAATTGTCCCGAGCTCCAACGAAGTTTTTGTCGTTTTGCAGCCGAGCAACATGATAAAACATAACTGTATCACAATAAATATTTAATTTGATAATTCACCCAAAACAAACCTTCCTTGGGTCCTTGCTTGCTCAGATCGTTGTAAATGCTGTCGTGAGGAAAAAGTATAAAAAAATTTAGAGTGCTTGCAAGCCTACTTTGCCTGCTTATTTGCAAAACTGATTGTATTCAAACAGATAGAATATAGTTCGCAATTCGATATTTAATTATTATTAGCAGCAATTAAATAGTGGGGAAGCTAATTTTGATTTGAAAACATATTTTTACTTCATAACCTCACTTTTACGAGATAGTTTTTTCGTCTCGTACGCGTGAGTGTGTAAAATGCCGCCGCCTAAACGTGTGTTTTCAATGACGATGTTAAGAAGGACTTTCCTTATCTTGTTAGACACGAGACTGATAATGACAAGTGTTTTGTACGATCTGCAAAGCAACATTTTCTATAGTAATTATTCATTAAGGTAATCCCCTGAGTTGCCATTTTTCAGTTAAAACATGACTAAATAATTGTAGTATGGTGAAAATTTTTTTCGCCTTCGGCGAAAAGGCCTCCGGCGGCTGGGGCTTCGCCCCAGACCCCAGCTACAGCAGCCAGAAGTTTGTCCCGCTTTTTTGGTTTGAAATTCTGGACACCCTATACTATGCTCTAGTATCTATGTGGACCAAAAAAGAAGCAGGTTAAAGCCGATTTAGGAAATTTTTCAAAACACCAATTTTTGCCAATTTCTGGATCAAAAAAATTAAAAAATTCGTGTTAAATCACAGTTACAAGATATAATTTTTTAAACGGTCATTTAAGTGTAGTTTTGTGCTATAGATCACGTGGTAAAAAATAATTTTTGGGGTTTTTAGCCCCTTTAAGCTTGCCAGTGATATTAAGAGAGCTATGCCATTGCTTAGTATGATTAAATTGTGGTTGTCTTATTATGATATTTCATGATTCAAGATTGAAACATCAAGAAATTTTAATAACAAAATAAATACTACAAAAATAAAAAATATATACATTCTACAAGTTCATCCCAGTAGGCCTATGCTTAAATGCAAATATCTGGCATTGATTAAAGGGGTCAGACCAGACTCCTGTTGTAACCCTTGAAAATTTTATAAGCTTACAACACTGGTTGGCTAAATAATGCTAAAAGCGTTACAGATTGTCTAAAAAACTCAACGGCCAAACACTATGAAATAGTCGAGTTGAAGAGCATTCAAAGATCCAGCGCCAAAAAATAGGCTGAGTCGAAAGTCGAATCGAAATGTAAGCCAATCACATCACAGACATGAATCACAAAGGTCAATACAATTTTCGGTTAGTTTGTTTGAACTGGCTTTGGCACTGAAAAAATATATTCCGAGCTATTTCTAAAATAACTAAATAATTAATGTGAGGTTTAATGTTGGTTTTGTTAAAATACCCCGGCCTACACTCTAGTAATACCTACATCTAGGGCACTCACCCGTTTATATTT